>MU155143.1:0-274697 GCA_015484465.1 Pholiota conissans
CATCCTGAGTCATCTAATGCATAGCAGATAGGTTATGCAGAATGTGTAAGAATGAGGACGCGGTCAACTGACCGGGAATCTCGCGTTGGAGATCTTCAAGGATCTCCGAAATGACAGCATTCTTTCCATGCAGGTGTTGAAAATACCTTGCTGACAGGCAAGTTGATGGTACGTGCAATGCAAATCTTTAACAAGTTCAATTTTACCAATTTTCTCTCTTTCAAAGGCGGTATCTCAACCTTCCTTCCTACATACACCAATCCAGACAGCATCTGAATATCACACCCCTTATTTACTGTCTGTCCAATGTGTATTTTTATTGAATATGTACCTTTGTATTTGGAACTTGAACTATTGCATGACCACCATGCGAAGCACGGTGAACCGCTAGTTATTAAATAATAAGATGAGATGATAGCAATGCTTGGCATTGTTTGTGTTAACGGGCCTCGTGTCGGCCTCAAGGCTTCAGTGGGCCGGAAACTCAGAGTTAAGTACTTCTCTCGTCGGTCGGCTGGATATTTACTCATTCACTGCTCCATCCACGAGGTTTGCGTATGCTCTCGCAAGAGCCCTAGGCCTTGAAGCAAGTCAGCCTCACTTAGTAATTTCAGTGATATTCGTTGACGATCAGAACTTCTTCTGCAGTAGCACGGAGAACAAATGAAAGCTGGACGGCAGCCTGGACCATCCTGTACACATCGCCTTGCTGCAAGCACTCTTTGAACGATTCAGAATCGATATAAACAGTTGGTCTTGTCTCACAACGGTACTTTACCTATCACACGAGGCAACACGCGCTGTAGTCTGCGTGGTCCTTCAACTTTCAAGTGCGATGACTGGGGGAGAATCAAATTAGGGATAAGCCGTTGCCCCTCTTTCAACAATGGACGTTACTCTCTCCATCATAGCGGGTCTTGGACTGCGTATCTTTTTACTCAACACAGTTGCTAGAACCTCTGGCACGCTTTCAACGGCAGCCTTAGGTATATGGGAAGGAGCAGTCTTACACCAAGTCTCGGGCCGCTCTTCCTCTCCGAATTTCGACCATCTCTTAGCGTACGGACTGCGCCTCACAGTAGACCTTCTGATATCGAAGGATGTGCAACGGCTATTTTTGATAGTCTTGTGGAGTACGCTTGGTACAGTTACTTCCGAAGCTATTATTCCTTACGCCAGTCTGCGCTCTGCTCTCAAGAAACGAGATCGTGAGCTCAGGGATCGCCGAAATAGATATCCACGCTCCATCTCAGCAACGGCTCCTACTCCCTCGACATCGTTCCCTCCCAGACTGCGTGCCTACAAACCTCCTGAAACACAATCTACTTCAATGCTTCCAGAAAACCCTCCGCTCAACACATCTACGCCTATATTTTTGTCAGACCGACCACCCACTCCACCAAGCTTTTTTCTCGAGGAGACGTTTATCTCGCCCTCCCCAAAACCAATAATTTTGCAAACTCCGCAGTCATTTGATACCATATCACCACCCCCCGAGGACGCCCTTCCCGTCCGACCTCGATCCGGCGTGGCTTCCACTTTCAATCATTCATCTGATACCGATTCACCACTCCCTGTTCCTATACATTTGCCCACGCCTCCAGATAGTGCCCAGAGCGCTAATCCCCCCGATGCCTTGAACGATTCCCAAAACAATGAAATTCACGACAATCAAATATTAGGATTTGCGCCCGACCTTGCTCCTATACCAGAAATTTCTTCTCCTGAAGGAAACAGTACTCCTATCCATGACATCGAGAGTGATCCAAATCATGGGAATCTAAATACTGGACTACAGCGTATATCCAGATGGCTCGAATCGCAACCCGCAGATCTTGAACCTTTTTTCAGCAAACCCTTCTCTCCAACTACGTCTCCCGATCGTCCCGTTCCCGTTCCGGTGCCTGCTCGGGCTCAGCATCAGGGTATGCTCTGGCAAACGTACCTACTCCCGGAGGAACAACAGCAAACAAATACACATGAAGAAATCAAGTTACAGGCAAACGATATCAGTAAGGAAAGCATTATCGATACCGATAGTGATGAACTACGGACTCCTGGGCCAAGAGATGAATTGAATGCGGCAACTGACAATGAAAACGATGACGACCCATTGCAAACGCCTCGACAACTGCTCCAAACGGAGGGCCAACTAACGCCTCCGCATTCAATAGAAAATGAAGGAGAAGTCGAAGAACTGTCACCGCTCGGCATAAATGTGCGATCAGCACTGCCGGATAGCGCTGTCGCATACGAGATGCTGAATCATTTCCAACCACCCTCTTCTGACTCTGAGCAGAATGCCCAAGAAGCACCTCTGCATGTGATGGAAGAGAACGAAATTTTACAAATACCTGGCTCGCTTTCACAGAATCTGTTACTTCAGCCGCCGTTGCCAGCCTCTAGCCCCCTTTTCCGACCATCTCTGCTTGCTCGAGAAAGTTCACCCCCACCCTCACCTTCTACTATCTTGTCCGATCCTAGTGATGCGTCTGTCCTTTCTACCCGTGTTCCGGGCAGATTATACTCCCGCGCTGACGAGCTCCGGCAACAAGCTCGAGAAGAAGAAAAGCTGAGGGCGCAGCTGGAAGACAAACGCAAATTAGCAGAACGACAGGGTAGGACAATGGATGCACTTAATCTCAAAATAAAGGTTCGAGACATGGATCTTGCAGCCTATAGACTGCACGAAAAGGCCGCAAGAAGATATTATACTGGTGAGTTACGGACACAATCTTCGTCGTTTCGGCCTTCCATCGTTAAGCTGACCGGCTATCCTTGATTAGCTCTCAATCCACTAGGTCAATCTCACAAGATTGATGTACATGGTCTTCGCCCGCGAGAAGCCTTTGATCGCATTGAACGAGCTATCGTCCGGGCGAACGAGGAAAAACGAACGACGGTGGTAGTCATTGTAGGCAAAGGCCTTCATTCGGTCAATCAACAGCCTACTCTCAAACCAGTCGTGATGAGGGAGATGCAAAGATTGAAAATCAAATGTGAGATCAATCCAAGAAATGCCGGGCAACTCATCATCACATTACCCAAACATGAAAATTCATCTTCATAACTTTTTTGCTTTTGTTCTCATGATTTTCATTTTCATCGGGCGAATATATCTTTATCTCTAGTTTCAATAATAGACGGAGTTCTTTGGGGTGTATTGTGTACATATATGGATGTAGAACAGTAATCTTCTGTAACATTTACCTGATAAGATATTTTTTTCCTTCTGTAAATCTCCCTTGCTCATGGATCTTTCCGAAAAAAAAACATCCAAACGCCCGTTTTTGCTTGAATTCTCCGCCAAGATTCAAGTCTCGGATTATATATTCATTCAACTCATACATTATATATATATATATATTCATATTCGGACGAAGCTCGAACGACGAGACATACACAGACTTAAATGGAAATGTAATCTCGCCTCCTCGCTAAACAGTCGCTTTTTTCGACCGAGGGTTTATGTATTCGTTTGCCATGTCAGTCTTTCGGTTTTGGCATCGCTTATTTGATTGAGATCTGGGTGGATGCACACTTGCTAATCGTTGTGGCACGTCTATGCATTAAATGACCCAAGGAATTAATTTGTACGGGACTCTTCTCGCCCAGTCATCCCATTGTACTCCGAAGACTCTTCGAAGAGCCGCGTCTTCCGCTGCCATTCGCGAAATGAGCCCAAATAATATCGTCGTCGTCAAGGCTAGGTATGTGCAGCCCGCAATTCTTCCCAAAGTGTTCTGGAATATGCCACATTCTCTTGCCCATGAACCCTGCAAAGACAGTTAGTATGCCGTTCAATCAGAAGCTACACAACACTTACTGGGCTCGCATGCCAAAAAATTATGCCGATGACTGCTAACAGAATACCACTGTATCCAGGGTGCCTTACTACACCATACGGGCCATCGGTGACCAATTTGTGCTCGTTGCGGATGGACATCTCGAATGTGAAGAGGTTGCCTAACGCTCTATAGCAATACCACCTTATACACCCTCCCAAACTTGCCATGAGAGTTCCAAGTAGAAACAAGGGCGACAGGTGAATATTCTCTTGACTTCCAGGTAAGGGGACTAGCAACGTCAGGGTTTTTTTGAAGAGCCATGACTCTGGATGTTCGGTAGATATAATCACAGCAACCTCTGCAAGTGCAGCAATCCAACAGACAGACTAGAAAGAGAGGGTGTAGCAATTCAGAAAAATCGTCATGTGCAATATTATGGTCCCCCCTTACCTTGACAGCACACTGTCCGGAACGCTGCTTCAGAAAAACCTCCATGGAAGTAGATGGAGCATTCTCAGTGACATTTGGCGGAGGGTGAGGAGGTGTTGCCGCTGTATGAAAGCCAACCATCGCAACCGACATGCAGAATATTCGTATACCAGCCGTATGCATGTGGTACCGGGTATAGTATGGACACCCTGGGTTTTAAAAGTATCTTGTCCTTTTAGGCAGGCAATCGTGTCATTGGCGAAGAAGTCCCGTATTCGTGTGGTGAATACTTGACCGGAATTCTCAAGGAAGATTCTTCTCATATCGCACCTTCTTCCGACGAGAGAACCAGGGCTTGGAACCCCCTCCACATAAGCATAGGGTCGCAGTGGTCTGTATTCTGACTCGTATTTGCCGCTTATCCGCACCAAATCGCTACGAAGGTTGTCCGAGATTGTTCCGCAGTACCAATATCATTCACCGCAGGTATCCCTGAGGAGACGAGCCTGTAAAATCCTAGGTTTAGCTTTCAAAATCGTATCGATAATACGTTGTCTTCGACTTTTGGATGATGGATCAAGGGCAGCGTCCAATCGTCGAACAAAAGCAATCGATAATCAACTGTCAAAATACATACAAGCAATTTAATAGGTCACACCAGGCACCTGGAAGAATGTCACTTCAGGAAGAAGACTGCAATGATTATATCGCACTATACATATGTTGCACGCCTTCCATTGATTCTAGTCCATAACGTGTTTTCGGGCCCCAGGTCCGGTCTGGCAAGTAGTGATTTATGATGTACACAACTGGAGGAAATGGTCCCAGTGGCTAAGGCTGTCCATAGTAAGAATATCGGGTTCAAAAATGATTTTCTAGAATGGGTTTTGGAGTTGAGTGTGTCGGATAATCACGGGCGCGTTTCGCGACAAAAGCATTCGGTAACTGTGGCTTAGAGTTTAAGAGGTGGGCTGCCTTCACTCTGTCCACTCCAAGGCATCTGCTAATTATGCTAGACGAATTAGCAGAGAGTCGCCAGCACAATGGGTCCATATTTCGTGCCTATGCCCGCTGCGGTAAGAACATGATATCAGCCTGCTTTCATGGTTTACAGAATGAAGTTTGGAAAGGAGCGACACATGCTATGCTGTAGAGAGACAATTTGCATCTGTGTCTCAGGTACCTGCACTGAATCTAATTGCCGAGTTGAAGACAGACGCAGATCTCCTTGTAAATGTCGTTTTCATTACTTACCTACAATGAGATATGACGAAATTCTGAGATGCCACACCGTGCTACGGTTGTCATAGATGTAGATTTTGGACGAGGAGCGATATCTAGAGCTCCGCGTAAAGACGGGAGGTCGAGCGACTATACACGTTGACAACGTCCATAGACCCAAAATGCCACGGCATCCTCCATTCCCCGTCTTAGATGGATTCTACATGACAAGGAATGTGCGTTAGCCGTTAGGAAAGGAAAGCACAGGAAGACAGACTTACGCGTAAGCGCGTTGTTGAGTTTCGTCACTCGCGACTGGACACTCAGATCAATTGTCTTGTCACCGAAATCAACGATGAGGCCTCCGAGAATGTTGGGATTGACCTTGTAAAGGTTTAGTGCATAGAAAGCCGATCGGAGAGCATGGACCATACCTTGTTGGTAACCTTGAGCACCTTGGCGGCTTGAGCGGTCTGTGACTGTTTCAAGGTCTTCTCCAGACGTGTCAGAGTGTCCTTTGGCAGAGGGGTAGCCGACGTGACGGTGAAGGTGACTTCGCCCTTATATTGGGAAACGAGCTCGTTGAAACCCTCAATGACACCCTCTGTCTCTCCCAGCCTTCCGTTCTCCGACAGGACAGTCAACAAATTCTTGGTGACATCAGAATAGGTTTCCTTGCCAGTCTCGAGTTTGGCGAAAATTGCTTGCAGGCGCTTGGTACGTTCCGCTAGGGAAAGGGTGGGGTTGTTTACGAATACAGCAACTTCGGCATCCTTCTGGAGGACGCTGGAGAAGTTGGCAAGTTCAATGTGAACCTTGGTCAGAGTCTGGGGGGATTTGGCAAGTGCAGCACCGTAGACAGCCTTGGAGTATTTGGTGGCAATTGCAGACGCAGAGCGACGGCCCAAGCCAGGGACGGTAGACACTGATCGGGCAGCGGAAGCAAGTAACATGGTTGAAGGAGTGGGCAATGAGAGCGACGACGGCGACAACACGCAAAAAGTCGGGACACAACGGGTTTTTCCGGTCACACCAAGCCCGTGGGAATTATGACAACGCGTACATACCGCGTTCAGAGTCCATCGCGGCTCCACCCATGTGTTGCGGGCGAGTGCAGACACTGCATCGTTTCGGCCTCGTGTGATGTGCGCGGAATATTATATTGCTGTAACCTATCACCCGTGCAAAGCCGTGCAACAGGAGCTAATGGAGCAATGAGTAAGGCGGGCTCCTTTCATAAATAAAGTGACAATGATGCCGGCGCCGTGAACTCTCCATTTCAAACCCTACCCAACCTCGTTTCTTGCTCTCTCCCTCAATCATCCCCCCCGCCAACACGCCGCATACACGTTCCATCGTTCTCTAGAAGCCGGCCTTGCATGCCTATAAACGCTCGCCATCCGAACCCTCCATCCTCACCACGTTCGTTTCTCACGCGATAGAACAATAGCCTTTGTTCTTCGGCAAGCTTACACGCCAGGTTAAAGTACAATAGCTTTTAACTGATTACCATACAATGCCGTTGACCACTTCCATTCATAAAGGGAACTCCAGTGCTCCGCGTCTCGGTTTCTACACACCGTCATTGCGCTATCTTCATGTTTTCTTTCCTCGCCTGGCCGCGAGCCCTTGCCTTCTCCGTATTTCTTTTATCTCTCTTCTCCTACTCTTACGCGTTTGAGGAATCCATATGCAAGTCATTCATCTCACTCACCTTCATTCTGAATCATCTAATTTTTTCATAGTCACGTCGTCTGTAACCTATTGCAATCCGCCAGAAACTCTTCTGATCCAACGTTTTGAACTCGCCTACTTTCCTGCCAATAATTCCATAACTTTCAATGTCTCTGCTGCCAGTGTCGTGCGTGTTCTCTATATTTTCAGTTCTCGCCACATCTAAGATATTGGACATATCCCAGCAAGCAAATGTCAACGTCACGGCCAATCTTTTCGTGAATGTATATGGCATGAACCCCGTCAATGTTACTTTGGACCTATGTGGTATCTTTGGCGGAGCGCTTTGCCCTCTTCCAATGTACAACTTCACTGGGGCCGATTCAATCTCTCTTCCTGCGGCCTTCGACGTTGCAAAATCGGTGCCAGGAATCGCGTATCAAATACCAGATTTGGAAGGGTTTGCCCAACTGTCATTGACAGAAATCCATACGGGCGCCGTGAAAGCGTGTGTGCAGCTCACCCTGGCGAACGGGCGGTCTGCCCATCAGACTGCGGTGGAGTGGACTACTGGCGGAGTCGCGCTTGCTGTTCTTGTGATCGCACTCTGGCAGTCAACATTGTTTCCGCAAGGAATTCTGCCATTCCGACTCCTCGAATTAATGACGCTATACCAAACCATCGCCAGCAGTTCCTTCCTCAACCTAAACTACCCATCCGTTTATCGCGCATTTGCACTGAATTTTTCTTGGGCCATGGGTCTTATTTCGAGCTCATCATTCCAAAATTCCATTAATCGCATGCGCCACCTCACTGGAGGTAGTCTCGCCGACGCAATCGGTGGGTCTGCGGTAGGTCTCGTCAACCGAAAACTGAGCCCATACAACTCGCCGAATTCCGATATTGTCAGCCAGATTACGTCGTACGGATCTATTTTGTCTAGATCACTTCCTGCTAATTTGGTCGCTGCTCTACATCCAAATCTGGCCAAATCTCTCTCAGCATCCAGTCGCCAAACAATCGTCAATGGACAAGTGCAAACAGTCACTGCAGTATCGTCAAATGTCCTACAAGCCGGCGTCCCGATCTATGTCAATACACTGCACATTGCCACGGCCAACGCGTTCATGACGGTGTTTCTTTGTATGTTGTGCGTTCTTGGAGTTGCATCAGCCGTTTTCGTATTTGGATATGGCCTTCTTCAAGTGACCAAATTCATGCAATTCCGCAAATATCATGCTGGAATGGTCCGCAGCTTTGATTATAGGTCCTTCGTCCTGTCGTGGTGTATCCGCATCGTGAGTGGCCATTTCATATTTGCATTAAATCTCATCTCACGACTTATTGCAGGCACTAGTGGTCTTCTTTCCTCTCATGATATTCGTAATATACCAATGGACCCTCAAAGACTCCTGGTTATCTATCCTCATCTCTGTCATCTCCTTCGTTGTCATTTCTGCCACCATCTTGTACCCAATATTCCTTGTCGTTCGAACTGCACGCCGAAGATCACCTTTCGCTCTCTACACTTACAAGTCAGAACAACTTGCACGCAGCGGCCCTCTTTATGCACAACATAGCCCGGAAAGATTTTATTTCTCCTGTCTTTTGCTTGTTGCGTTCTTCTTTCGCGCTCTGTTCATATCCGTTGCCAAAGCATCGGGAGATGCACAAATTGCACTGATGATCATTGTCGAGTTCTTTTTGGTCCTTGCACATCTCGTTCTGAAGCCAGCAATGACTAGAGGCGGAGATGTTTTTGGAAGCTACCTGGCCATTTGTCGGCTTGCTTGCACAGCGCTCATGATAGCTTTCATTGAAAAACTGCAAGTCAAGGCCATCCCTCGGGTCGTCATTGGGATTGTCATTGCTCTTACGTGGTCTGTTGCCGTGGTTGTTGTAATCGGCAACATTGCTTGGAACGGAGTTATTGCCTTCAAGATAAGACGCAACACCCGCAGTGAAAGTCCATCAACACTCGAATCACCAGTCGGATCGGAGGGGTCTATGCTGGAAAAGGGTATCCGTAGAACGCCGAATGGGAGCACCAAAAGTGAATTGATGGAGAAGGACACGAAACAGACAGGAGGCTCCACGGATAGCTTCCGCTTCGTGACTGGAGGCATGGAGGCCGAAGATATCGAGGAAGTTGCCCGTGGACGCCCGATCAACCCAACGCCCGAAAACAATATTCCTTTCGACCAATACAACTACGCTCCCTACCCGATCTCTCCTACGGGAACGACAGTCAGTACAATGGATCCACCGAGCCTATATTCGAGGGACTCTGGTACCCTCACTGTTGGGAGTCTACTGCCTCGAAGATGGAGTTTCTCGCTCAGCCAGCCAGGTTCCCCATCTGCCTCGAGTTGTTATCACCGAAGCTCGTTGACACCATCTCCAATGCCTCCATCATCACCATCCGAGGCAGGAGGTAATAACGGGGCTGTTTCTAGGAACACTTCTGTGAGAAGGCAACAACATCAACCGAAGCATGAAGATATCCAAGAGGAAGAAACAATTGAACCGTTATCGTCCAGTGTGGTATCGACACCATCCCAATCATCATCCCAATCATCCTTGTCATCGTCATAATCATAGAATTTCATTAGGACGATGCATTTACCATAGAGTTACAACCTTTCAGCATATAGCGCTTCTAGTGCATAGAGTCCGAATTTCACAACGTCAATCTTGTATTTTTAATTCGCATCCATACTGCATTCCAGCTGATTCATGCATTCGGTATGGCTTCTTACATCGTACGCAACGTTGCAATAAATCCCACTGTCTTTAATTAGTTATATTTTACTTAATAGAGTTTAGGCGTATTTAATCGTATCATATCGCTATGGAGTCTCATCTGAGTCATCATGAACTCAGATACCTTATTTTTCAACATAAATACGAAAGCACTCTAAAAATCTTAATTGCTTAGTCATTTTCAAATTGAATAAGAACAAGCTGCCATGCTATTCCATCTTCGTTCCGTAGGGATTCTACATACCTGTACCTGTTGGGACAAATTGGTATTGCGCGATCAACCAATCACAATCGTCCCTAATTGCCATCTACAAACATACTGTCCTACCATTTTCCCAAACGAGAAATTATTACTTGATCAGGAAATTATTTAATACGTATATTCAAAAACTGGTTGCGCCCGAGTAGATGTACATTTACTTAGGTTCAAAGCACTACGATGCATATTGCGCAGACTAGAACTTTTATGGCGCGCCGAGCAAGTACACTTATGTAAAACCGTTTTGCTTCATCGACTTTACAATGGGCACGTGCTACTCAGGTGCTATCGGTAAGTATATTCAACATATACTAGGCTCCAACGATTGGATAGGGAGCGTATTTGTATGCCTCTGCAAGTATATGCAGCAGGGAATAATCAGGCTAGGTTGAAATGTTACTTCAATCCAACTTACTCCAGTGTGACACATGACCTTGGCTAATCGACTTCCGTTCTATTATCACCGTTTTGATATCTCTCTCTCTCTCTCTCTGTACGACGCCAGTAACCTCGCTTAAGAATGGGAGATATTAGCACTGGGATTGGCTACCTTTGTGGGACATGTTGTAAGGTTTCATGTCACTCCAGCTGGCTGACAGTAAACCCAACAGTACACCCAATTCTGATGATACTTGTTTTCAAATTCAGGTGGCTTGAGAGGTGCAGAAGTATCCGCAGATGGCTCTCACTTCAGGTCGGGCACCAAGCCAGATCCCAGGGAACGGCAGGTCGACGAAGAGTTCATGGCGCGCGACTACCGCAGAGACGCTGATGGCAGGTTCGTCAGGCAGCCTACGCCAGGCAGCTCTGGCATGATGTTTCCTCGTCAGCAGAGTGGAGAATCAGGTCAATCGCGAAAAATGGATCAAGTGAAGCGCGTGGAATCAAACACTACAGGAGAATTACGACAAACTCCCAACTCCGATCCCTCGAAGCCAACAATGAAGGATCCTTCAGCTTCATTGACGAACGACATATTGTCGCAGAATCAACACCACAGGAGCTCAACCGAAATGGTTGGGCTTCCTCAAGTGTGATTTGATCAATTTGATTGCGCAATGTTTGTATTACATATGATAATGAACAAACTAAAATACATAATGCTTATCCACTTTACTGAGAGTAAGTATTACGTTGGCAGAGTAGTATTTTACAAATGCCGCTCGATTTCCACAAAGGCATACACACAACATGGTTATGTCGGAATGGGAAATGAAAATTGTCCAGCACAGGGAAGCTCGGAGGGGATCTATACGTCCATCTATGTTGTGTCATTAGGAAAACCCACAGCGGCTCTGATAGCGTCCCCATAGAAGGCTTTATCCGCAGCTTCTTCTTCGTCAGAACACGATGTTTGGGGACCAAATACTACCAGAATCAGCTCATGCATCCGGCCATCAGAAAGTGATTGCGTCCAGTCGAGGACATCTGGCCTTGATTCCAACTCCGACTTTTCTGCCTCCAGCTCGCTGCGCGCCCGCGCCATCAATAATACACAAGCAAGCAAGAGCTCATATCTAACCCGCAGTAGTTCAGGACTCCGAGCAGTCCGAGGGCATTGGACGGCGGTCCGGTGTGCCTGCGTTGCGTGGGCTGTCCTTGAGCGCCCGTTTGCATGCGGTGCTTCGTTTTTGGCCTGCACTTTGACTAGCTGCGAGATATCGTCAAAAGGAAGAAGTGGTTGAGGTGGAGGAGACATGATCACTGGAATCAGGGGGGTTGCATCACCTGGAGTGGCCTTTGCGCCACCGCGAATAATAATAGCGGGATCTTGTTTTTCAGCCTCTCCAGGTTTCTCAGACAGCACAACTTGGGGTGATGCTGCCCCATTGGCGTCGGGAGGAGACGTGGACACAGTAACGCTAGTCCGAGGTCTAGGCAAAATTCTGGGAGTCGGTGTTGGTCGCTTGAGAGCAGATACTAACGGTGGTTTGTCTGAAATCGGCTTAACCGCGAACGGGTTGATTTCATCACCTTTATTGCTGGAGGAGTGGCTACTAGGGCGCGGAGCAGGGCGTGGAGCGGACGTAATATTTTCATCAAGATCTTGTAGAATTTTTTGACAAAGCAAAATTTTGAACGTAAGATGCATGGATGTGTTTGAAAGAAGCGTGAACAATTTGATTAAAAGACGAGGAGGATGGCCGCCATGATGAGACAAATCTTGGGGCGGTGTCTTGGAAAAATTATGCGGACAGATTTGTGAGGACGTTCCTGTAGAGGAAGCAAACTGCGCAAGCGCCGTTGATGCGAGGGACGAGGGATTTAGATATGACGGTGTTGTTTGAGACAAATCAATGAGCTATGAAACCTTTCAATAGAGTAGCATGATATGACTGGATGAAGAACATACGAGGTTTAGAAGGCGCAAGCCAAATCTTTGACGCCGCCGGTCGGATTGTTGAATGGCAAAAGCCACAATCTTCAAAGGTTCAGAAGCATCCCAGCGGGTGGTAGTGTTAAGAGGAGGCGGAGGGAGTTGTCTGAGCAATAATGGAGAATGTTTTTCTGAAAAGGATCAGATATAAGTGAGCGGGCTGCGGGACTAAGGCAGAGCACGTACGCAGGCCTTGAGATCGTGCTATTTCTTCATCTTTTTCAAATAAAGTTACGAGCCATTCCAAGAGGGCCCATGAATCGTCCCCAACCACATCAATTTCCACTTCCGTACTCAGATTAAATGACGAGTCTCTTCCCAGTGAACGTGTGCTCGCCTTTCCTTTGCGAACTTTAGGCGTTCCGAACACTTGCATTGCACGGGTGACATAGCCTGCTTTCAGAAGTTCCCAGACACTGCGAGCGTTTCTAATGGCAGCAGATTGGTTGTATATAGGGCTATCCAGATAGTCGAATGCAAACTGAGCGCCTTCGTCACCGCCAATGCTGACCTGCCGCCTGGCTTCGGTGTCGGGATAATGTGGCAAGGCAGCCGCAATATCCTGCGGTAGATTCGTCGATATAAATGCAAAAAGAAGGTTCTGGGCGGCCAAGACAGCTTTGGGTGACAGGATGAGAGCGGATTTTGACTGTTTGACAATCTTACGAGGAGATTGGAGCAGGAGGGCGACAGGATCGACGGGGTCAGTGCCTGCATCATCAAGACGGATATCATGAGAGTAAGAGTGAAGAGATATAAAGAGGAGGTGAAGAATGTGGATTCTGTAAGGGTATTAGCGCGAGGTTAGGTTGAAAAAGAAGGCGTCTACATTGAGGGTTTGTGGTCTGGCGAACGCAGCTGATCGAGCATGGCAATTGCGCTTTCAAACTGGCCTTCCTCGAGAGCATTGTCTACAATTTGGCGCAGATATTTTCCCATTTCCGGGGTGGCATTTTGGTCTGCCATGGCGATGGTTATAAAGTTGTACGCAAATTTAACTTGAAAGACGCGTCCTAATAAAGTGTCACGCGTAGTCACGCGCATGCATGTGGTCACTTGTGACCATTTATATCTCTGGCTACGGATTGTCTATTCCTCTATGCTAATAGCGCCATGACAGACAAGACCGACGCTTCGCTGGAGACATCCCATACTCCTACCCCTCGCCCACCCTTCCAGTCCGACACACTATCCTCCGCTTCATCCTTGAGTCCCAGTCCGGCCCCCCTGGTGAGATCACAGTCCCCTAGTCCATCCCCATCAGCTGCGGCTGCACACAGCGCTACACTACAATCCGATGACCAACGAGAACCCGTGAACGACCCAGCTGTTGCATTTCTTCGTGGCATGTTTCCAGACTACGATGATCTTATCTTGTGCGCACTCGTCTCTATCTCATTCTTGCGCCGGAAAGCACATTAAATCGTCCATCTAGGATGTCCGTGCTCCAATCTGTGAACGGAAATCAGGACCGCGCAATCGAGGTTTTACTTGGAATGAGTGATCCAGATTATTGCAGTGAAGCACCCGCACCATTTGTTACCGCCCCACAGCCTCCTACCTTTGTAAGTCAATAGCCTGGTCGCATGATTCTGTTCACAGTATTCATGCATATCCCTTGCGTAGTCGCAAGAAGAGTTGGATGAACAATTTGCACGCCAACTTGCCCTACAAGATCAGCAGCAACAGACGGAACAATGGATACAAGCTCATGGAGGGAGCCATGCTCCACCTGCAGTTTACCGCTCGAATCGTCCCACCACACGCCCTGCATGGAGTCCCCAGCCTACTGCGCAGCAAGGGCAGGACAGGACAGGCGAATTTCAAGACCAATTTAACAAGTTTGCGGAGAGTAAGTAATCCAACCAACGTTACCTCTCAATAACGTATCATAATGCTTGCTTCTTTTCTACGTATCTCTCAATATTAGCCGGAAAGAAAACGATAGGGAATATCTTCTCCAAAGTAAAAGCAAAGCTTCAGGAGTTCGAGCAAGGGCGACCTGCAGGACAGCCATCTGGATCGCAGCAGCAAGGATGGACCTCCCCGCCTGGGGGCGACTACAATCCGCCGCCGGAATTGCAGCACCAGCAACCTGCATACTATGAACCTGGTCCACGAAGAGCTGCTGGAATTACACAAACATTATCATCCCCTGCGCAAGCGTATGAAGGATATGATGTCAGCACCCCTATACCGTCAACTTCTCCTTTCCAAACAACTACATCGCAACTCCAACCTGAGCCGTCCCCACAATCTATCGGTGGACCCCCTCCCCAAAGTGGGCCAACTTTGGATGGTGGAAAGTTGGGTCTCCTCCCCAAGCGACCGGTGACGTTGCTACGTGATCCTGCTTCGCCTAACACCGCCTCAGGTGCCGCTGGCACATTGCCAACTGCCGTAGCAACGACGACGCCCGTTTATCATGATGATTACGAAGATGATGATGATCTGGAGTATGCAGAGAACCCTTTCGAATCTGAGCCAGCAAGTTCGAATACGAAGTAGGTAGAAGGACATGCACTGAAAGTTGGGGACACTAGAAGATATGATGTGAATGTTTCGATTGAACCCGCTTGGTAATTTAAAGGATTATGTATATTTATTGGATAAAATGTCTGTCATCGTTTAGGATGTTAGTAGGATCAATTACTGCTTCTAGAAGCAATGGCGTTTATTGATTCTTCGAAGGGCGTGTTTCTACAGCATTTTCGCCCTAAGTCCAAGATCTTTTTAATGATGATATGTGCCTAACCAATTAATATACATGTGTCGAGGTTATAGTCATCCAAGTTATGATAAGACTTCCACTCGACTGACACCAAAGTTTTGCAGACGAATACACAAAACCGTGCAAAATTTCACACGTCGGCCTACTATGTTCAAGCTGTCCCATTCTATTTCCATAGATTGTTAAATTTACTGTACGAAAGGCGAGACGACAGCTTTTGCGGCTTGTACCCCTGACGAAGCTGCAAAGTCACCGGCAGACCCAACCATAAGCAGTCCAACTAAGAAGGAGTCAGTGAAGAGCCAAACTTCTGGGAAGCGAGAGAAAAACATACCAATCAGACCGAAAAGCCCCAAAATGCTTCCGAAGACTTCCACTACCAGAATTTTGACGAATAAATCGGGATCTGCAGCGTCGGCCAGGGCTGCAGTTGAGCCTGTTATGCCAACACAGATACCACACAGAAGGTTGCAGGCGCCAACAGTGAGGCCACCCCAGAACAAGGCGAATCCAGTAAAATAGTTTGCTGGTGTGTACAGCTGCGTTGATGCCAGAGGAGCAAGTTTTGCGGAGTAAACGATTCCAATAATCTTGAATCAGAACGGTTTGGTAAATAACGGGTCAATAGCAACCGTCGAAACGCGTACCACTCCATAGATTGCAACGACTTCACAGAAGATGATGCTGTTCGAATATTTATGTAAGGACAATAAATAGGAAGAGCAATGTCAAGAAGTACCTTATCAAATTCTTCGTGGTAATTCGAGGGGTGCGCACACCTCCACCGAGAATAGAGGCGCCAGTGACAAAGATTCCCCTATCAACACGAAACTGCGAGGTCAAGACAGAGAATTCGAAAGGCAGAAGGTATAACCGTACCAACCAGCGCCCAGTACACTAAGTCCAATGCAAAGACCAATTCCGGTAGCACCCCATGCATAGGGACTAGATTCTTCCAGGAAACGGCCAACGTTGAACGCCTCACCGGAGCCTAGAGAGGTATTGGTGGAATTGCGGCCCCCAAAAAATCGTCGATGTTTTCACAGATAGCGCAAGAGAAACCATTCGAGAATGGAGAGTTAATGATACGGAGGAGCAAGAGAAAGCATTGAGAAAGATGTCGTCAGAACTTGTATCTTCATTTTGTCACATTCGGAAACCACGTACCTGTGAAAAGCAGATATAGGGCGATAACAATTACAGTGAAAGTGGGTAGGCCATAAGTGTAGTAAGTTAAATAGCCCATCGTAAGGAAATGGGTCGCAAGTGGAGTCGATGCGCGAGGGAGACGGACTTTGTTTGGCTCTGTGACGCAGTTACAAGTCAGGACGCGTTGCCGCAGTTCTTCGTTCACGATGTATCATCTCCTTAAGGGCCTGCATGAACATCTTACCAGGTATTTCAACTTGCTACTCTCTACAATTCAGAAGGCTCTGAGTTATGTTTTTTTTTAATAGGAAGGAGGAATTTTCCGTAATAATCATAGGTCTTGACGGTGCAGGCAAAACCGTGCGTTGAACATCGTTTATTGCGGTCAAGGCCGCATTCATTCAAATAGCAGCACCCATGACATCCCTATTTCCTACATCAATGCATTTTTTTTGCAATCGATACGACACTATTCATCTGCTAGACATTCCTCGAGAAGATCAAGACACTCTACAATGAGGTACCTGGCCTTTCTCCAGATAAAATTGGTCCAACCGTTGGTCAAAATAGTACGCGTATTCTCCACTAAGCCTCTACTACAAGCATCTAATTATGCATGTTCTAGCTGGAACTATTGTTCTTCCTTCCACCATACTCCAATTCTGGGATTTAGGAGGTCAACGTGGGATCCGCAACATATGGTACCGATACTACGGCGACTGTCATGCTGTCGTATATGTTATCGACGCAGACGACCGTGAACGTTTGAGCGAAGGTTGGGAAGTGTTCGGTGAGTCTTTAAGTTATCTGTTGGCTACATATCTAATCCTACTCACCAAATCACAAATTGATCTAGATGGTGTGCTCTCAAACCCCCAAATATTGGGCGTACCTCTTCTTCTGGTAGCAAATAAACAAGATTCTCCAAATAGTCTCTCTGTCGACGAGATTAGACACGATTATGAGGATTGGTATCAACGCAAGATGGAGAGCGCCCGCAGAACTCGCTATGGCGAGGACGATCACAACAACGACACCGCAATGAGACGGGAACGAATAGCAAGCCTTGATGTCATGGGTGTGTCGGCTCTCGAAGGGTACGTCCACTTCTATACCATATCAACAAGGTATATTCTAAGTTTTTCCGAAATAGAACGGGTGTAAGAGCTGCAGTAGACTGGCTCTTTATTCGGGTACAAAACAGTCGAAGGTATGTTCTTCGAACGTTTTTGTTTTGTTTCCTGGCGCGATGGTGCCATACATGGTAGTCAAAATATTCATTTGCTCTGGCACTATATAGAGATGTGAAGAACGCTGCAGGGCCTTCTGGATCATAGCGATGTCAGTCTAAATATTGACCTTCTCAATGTTTCTCGAGTTGGCTGTCGCGGATTTATTTCGACTCTGGCTTATCTATTGTATCGGCTTTCTGTCTGATGAGTTAATGTTCACAATTTTATGGTCATTTGAATTTTAAAGACATTAACAAGCAACCACAGGCCGTCACTCGCAAACATCAACAATCGAAGTGGCTGGAAGGAGCCTAATTAGCAATTCTGTAAATTTTATCAGATACGGATCTCTCAATCCATTCCCTATTGGCCCAAGCAATTTTGGCCAGTACAACAGTTACAATCACACGAAGGATAAATGGCCCAGTGATGCGCCAGACATCGCGGAAGAAAAATGCCCATGCCTTGACACCTATCAATACACTGCAAGACTATGGGCTCAATATAACCATGTCATATATACAGAGGATGACTTACGCTGTCGCAGCATTGGCTCGGTTGTCTATCATCTTGTAAACACCTTCTTTGAATTCATCTTTCGGGACCATGAACACGGGACCATTGTCAAGAAGGAGATAGCTAGAACCGCTGGTTTTCATATCTACATCGCTTGCACCATGGAATATGGCTCTGGCCACCCGGAATACAGGTGTAAGTGGTATGCCAGCTAAAACAAGCTTCACCGATGTAGGTACAATGGCAGTATCTAGCAGAAGCGCATAAGCTTACAGATGAACGAGTACGAACAGTCGGACTTCAGACTTACCAGCAAAAAAAGGATGGATACAAACCACCCTGATACCTTTCGTTTCCATGATAGGATGCAATGAGCGCATGATGCCGAGCACAGCGTGCTTGGAGCCAGAATACAACTCGCCCATAGGAATGGCCATCCATGACGCTACAGATACGCAGAGAGCGGACAATTATCAAAGACCGTCTGAAGTGATGATGAATGTTTATATACTGACCAACTGAACCAATGAAGACGATGCTTTTTAAGTCGTTCTCCTTTTGATTGAGTCGAAGATAATGAGTTGCCAGATGAGCCGCTTTTAGTTAAATGCTAGTCAGTCGGGCAGAAGGAATATTTCACGTTCAATGAAGTTCCCTCACTGTAAAGGACTCCGTATAAGTTAATTTCCAGAGTGGCCATTGAAGGTTTCACGGGTTTTCCATCCTTGTTAAAAGCAACTGTGCGGAATGTACCTAATTCTGATACTCCGGCATTAGGGATCTAGAGAATGCGACGTGAATACTGTATACATACTTCTCACAAACTTTGAGACATACTACGATGTCCACTGAACCAAATTTCTTCACGGCCAGTTCGAATAGTTCTACCTGTTCCTCGAACTTAGTGACGTTGCACTTTATCCACGCCGCCGAACTATTCGATTTGACTCCACCCTAAGAACAGCTTGAACGCCTTATTTGTAGACTACGCACCCTCCTATCTTCTTGATTTCCGCCACAACCTTAGCAGCACCAGTGACGTCGAGATCCCCAATGACGATGTTGGCGCTGAAAGTGAAAGAAGAGCGTCAGACAGTCCACATTCTCTATTAGCGTCCGTTACACGTACCCGTATGCAGCAAAAAGTAGAGCAGTCTCTTTCCCGAAGCCATTGGCACCACCTGTCATATGTAAATCGGCGGAGTGGCTATGAGAGGACTCCAAATAGATCACAAGGCTCACCAGTAATAACCACAACCTTTCCTTGAACTCGGTCAGAATGAGCAAGAAGTTGGTCGTCAGTAATATGGCTCATGACAAAAACACGACGGAGGAAGACAGAAATTCGAAAAAGAAGATTAAGATGGTTGAGAGCACTCTGCGAGCGAGAGTTATTAAAACGGTTATCGGTTTTCACGCGGAAGGAAACTATACTGCTGACCGACCTGCCTGGTCATAACATAGTTACATGTCAACATAGTTTTCGCGAGTTGACATTCAGGTGCGGTGATGCATGTGAACAAAGAAACCTGTTCCGATTCGGATATTGTCATTGAGTCATATTGACGTAGGGCACCAATACTTGTCTCTTGAGGTTCTTCGACGGTGGAAGAAGCCAACAAAAGTCTATGGTGCTCCCAGCCTAGTGCTAGTCACCACATATTTTGTGCAAATGAAATCATGTGATGAGATTTCCCCCGTTTTCTTATTCCTTTGTTAAAAATGCACTTTTTAATATTTTTTTTGGCACCATGAAATTGGCTACAGGTTCATCTGCAGATAATATTCGGTCACTTCTACAAATTTGTTTTGCAGTAAATATTCAATTCTCTCCTACAGAGGCGTTTACAGACTAACTACAGACCAATCGGCAGGACCAATCTTCAAACTCAGTTTTAAAGATTGCCACCCCCGAAGTGTCGGCAGTCCCCTACCAGACCCAGGAAAGCAAGCCTGGATTGGTCTCCAAAGTCTCAATTAGCCAACCGTTGGACCTTTTACCGACTCAAGTTTTTGACCAGCCAAATTGGCCACTACCCCAAATAGGCAGTGGTGTGAGTTTATTATCACCGCCTCCTGATGATTTCATGCAGGTATCCGCTCTCATTGACACACCATCCTTGCCCTCTTTTAGAACGCCTCTGTATTACGCGTAGAAATATATGGCAACTATATGAAGTTAGAACAGAATTATGACAGTTTATGATGTCAAATCCTAGGGTAAGTGTCCAGGTCAATTGGAATACGAAGAGTGGGAGCATCGTGATGGAAGGCAGGAATCCGAATTGACCACAAAGTAGGGTCCGAGCGCATCAATTCTCTCAACACCCCACAACGGACAGTTAAAGCCTATTTAGGGTCCCCTCAAATACCCTCATTATAGACGCCTCATTTTCTCCACTGCCTCTTCCTGACTCTATCCTAGAACACCAGAGCCTTGGTTCTACGTAGTACCCAAAACTTCAACATGCCCATCTCAGGCCGAAGAAGGAACAAAGTCAAGGGCGTGCAATTCACGATCATGGTCGTAGGTCAGCCCGATTCTTTTTCTTTCCGTCCTTTCGGTCTTGTTCGCAGAGTATTTCTAAATGCGTTGCTAGGCGCCTCCGGGACTGGACGCACAACTTTCGTGAACACCCTGTGCGAGTCTGATGTTTTGCTGCATAAGGAACCCGAGCCAGCAGAGTCCGTCCATCTTGAGACCGGCATTCGAATCAAGCCGGCGAATGTAGGTCAGTTGTCACGATACATATTCCTCGACCAGGGATTTATTATGAACGTATGTACAACTTAGAATTGGAAGAAGATGGCATCCGCATAGCCCTCACTGTTGTGGACACCCCTGGCTTTGGCGACAACATTGACAATGAACACTCGTCAGTCCCTGTCTGCGTCTATTATGGAACGATACTAACATACAATCATATTTTACAGTTTCCAAGAAATCGTCAGCTATCTCGAGCGCCAATACGACGACATCCTCGCTGAGCAGTCGCGAATCAAGCGCAATCCACGTTTCCACGACAATAGGGTTCATGCCCTTCTCTACTTTATCCCTCCCACTGGACATTCGTGAGTTGCATACCTTTTGTTGATTGAACTAATCTTGGTTATTCAATACTTCTCCCAAAGATTGAGGGAAATGGATATTGAATTGATGAGGAGACTGTCGCCGCGCGTCAACGTGATTCCCGTTATTGGTAAAGCAGATTCTTTGACTCCAAAAGAACTGAAGGCATTCAAAAAGAGGGTGCGTTTATTTTTCCAAGCAACCCAATTTTACCATGTTCAGTGGTGAATTTCGAAAGATCATGGAAGACATAGACTTCTATGAAATCCCGATCTACAATTTCCCGTACGATGTTGAAGAAGACGACGAAGAAACCATAGCCGACAACATGGAGCTTCGCGTAAGTCTTCAAATTATCCGTATAACTGAAAAATTAAACTCAAACTTTGTAATTTTGACAGGCCCTCCTGCCATTCGCTGTTGTCGGCTCTGAAGAAGAAATTGAGCTAGATGGAGAACCTGTCCGTGCCAGAATCTACCCTTGGGGTATTGTAGAGGTTGACAACCCTCACCATTCGGATTTTGTGAGGCTGCGAGGTGCCATCCTTGGGTATGTCTCTTTCCCGTCTATAATCTGATCTAATCATATAATCTGACCTCACATAGCTCTCACCTCAACGATCTGAAATCTCTTACTGAAGATGTCCTATACGAAACCTATCGTACCGAGAAACTATCAAGGAGTGCGGATTCCAACATTCGTGACTCCCAGATTTTGCCTTCAGAAATGGCAACTCAAAGCGTCAGGATCAAAGAAGAGCAACTTCGGCGCGAAGAGGAGAAGGTCCGTTACTTTGTTCTTACTATGGACCTTGTTGCACTGACCAGCCGATACTTTTAGCTACGTGAAGTTGAATTAAGAGTTCAGCGGGAGATCAACGAGAAAAGGCAGGAGCTGATGGCCAAGGAAACTGCTTTGAGGTTGGTCTTACCTTATTCTATCAACACTCAGAGCTTATAGGCGTATCACATGCAGAAATTTGGAAAGCAGAATCAATTCCCAAGTTGGTAACTCTTTTTAATTGGCGTCTCCGTGTTTCTTTCTAGAAACGTAATCTGTCTGTCTGGATTTCCAATATCTTGAGTTTCATAGTTTGTGTAGAACTTTCGGAAGGGCGTCGAATTTTGTATTGTCATCGCACATATACCCACATCATCTCTACGTCGGTTGTGATACCTAGTACTTTCTGTTGCTTACGTTGTATTTCAGGAAAGTGTTAATCGTGTCAGGTCACTTATAAAATTTGGTTTTACAACCTGCCAAATTGTTGAGCGCACAAATGCGGTGGCAAGTGTTGATGACCAAATCAAGACATTCGGCTTTCCATACATTCGGCAGCCGCATTGGTAGCGTTAGTGCCTTGTTCGTCACTTGCCATGGAACCCGACGAACTAGCAGACGAGGAACTCGAAGAAATCCGGTAACTGGGTATCATTATATGCAAAACTTTACTGACTCTTGCCCTCAGTCGCTACGAGGACTTCACAACGATAGGTAGATCCACTAGTGCTCTGTTCGTCTTCGCGCCTATATCAACTTATGCCACCCTTCTATCATGTAGACTGGATCCAAGATTCAGTTTTAGAACGAAAAAGGCGATTGCGTCATGCCAGGACAACACATATACCTCGCTCTCGACGTCCATGCGGCCTCGGTTCGATTTCGACCGCCTGGGCACAAATCAAGAAAGGCATGGATGCGGGACAGACCTGGTTCGTCCTCAGCATTGTTGGTAAGCTCCAGCTATCATCTCTACCATAGCAGAAACTTATAACGATTTCTATCTTTTGTAGGGGTTTGTATTGGCGTCAATGCTGCCATAATTTCTATCGTCAGCGAATGGTTATCCGATATCAAGATGGGGTACTGTTCCGACGGATGGTGGTTGAATCAACAGTTTTGTTGTTGGGAAATTGAGGGAGAAGAGATTGACGGATGTGATTCCTGGCATTCTTGGAGTCATGTTACCCTTGCGCGATGGATAATCTTCGTTCTATTCGCTGTGAGTTATCTGTTCGCATATTACTTGCTAAAATAACCGGGCGTCTGGTTTCTCAGACTGCCTTCTCCTTCATTGCCTCTCATCTAGTACGCTCCTTGGCCAAATATGCTGCTGGCTCTGGGATCTCAGAAATCAAATGCATTTTGGCGGGTTTCATCATGCAAGGATTTCTCGGCTTTGCAACCTTTTTCATCAAAAGCATCACTCTTGTGAGTCAATTATCTTCGTTCGAGTTGGAATTTCTCATTGTAAATTGTTAGCCACTCGTTATAGCATCGGGACTTTCGGTTGGTAAAGAAGGTCCTTCAGTACACGTTGCATGCTGCATTGGATCTCTGGTGGCTGGTTTTTTCGATAACTTCCGACGGAGTCAGAGTGAGTTTCTTATTTATCGCATAAAGTTCAGCGTTTATGCGAAACATTTTCAGGTAAAATGAGAGAAATTGTTACAGCTGCTAGTGCAGCTGGCGTTGCTGTTGCATTCGGTTCTCCGATCGGTGGCGTATTGTTTTCGATTGAGGTAACCTGCAATTGCATAGATAGCCTTCGACAGCTAGGCTGAGGTATTTTTGCAGGAAATGAGCCATACCTTCAGCATCCGGACCATGTGGAGAAGTGTCTTTTGCGCTCTGGTAGCCACATTTACGCTGTCTGTGAGTTCATGCAATTTTTTCCCAATAGGCTGATACGATCCATTTTAATTTCAAGGCCATGAATCCCTTCCGTACTGGAAAGCTTGTGCTTTTTCAAGTCACCTATGATCGTGACTGGCATTTCTTTGAAATTATCTTCTTTGTAATTCTGGGTATTTTTGGGGTATGTCGTAAGCTCATGCCTTGGCATCGAAATGACCCTAATTTAAAGTAACAGGGTCTTTATGGCGCATTCGTCATCAAATTCAACCTGCAAGTCGCCGCTTTCCGACGAAAACATTTAGCAAATCACGGCGTCGCAGAAGCAGTAACTTTGGCCACCCTTACCGCTATCATCGGCTATTTCAATCGCTTCTTGCGAATTGATATGACGTCTAGCATGGCTATTCTCTTCAAGGAATGCGAGGGTGGTGGTAGTGTCTTTGATTTGTGCCAGTAAGTCATTTCACAATGGTATTTGTAGGACAGATCAATTCAGTTTTGCTCCATGGAATACAGGTCATCTGCACAATGGGGTATATCGAACTCGTTGCTTTTGGCTACTATCATTCGCATCGGTCTTGTTGTTATCACATACGGATGCAAAGTGCCAGCGGGAATATTTGTACCCTCAATGGCCATTGGAGCGACCTTCGGTAGGATGGTTGGAATTATAGTAAAGGCCATGTACACGTAAGTCTCGATCGTTTTTCAAGTAATCACTTACAGTTAATCTTCATAGAGCGCATCCGCACTCTGGTATCTTCAAATTTTGCGCGCCAGACCTACCGTGTATAACTCCCGGAACATATGCGTTTTTGGGCGCCGCAGCTGCTTTGAGGCAAGTATTGCAATGACTTCACATACAATTATTAAACTTCAACTTCCTTCCCACCCTATGGTTTTTAATACTAAATCTCCCATACACTTAGTGGCATCATGAGAATCACAGTAACCGTTGTGGTTATCATGTTTGAGCTGACCGGGGCACTAACCTATATTCTCCCAACAATGGTGAGAATTTTTGTTGATATTCTTTTACCTAATTAAGTCGGTGATGCTCTAGATTGTTTTGTTGGTGACTAAGGCTGTGGGAGACTTCCTGGGTACCAACGGTATAGCGGATGAGATGATCAGGTTTAATGGATTCCCATTCCTGGAGAAAGAGGATCATGTGTACAATGTTGCTGGTAAGCTGATGTTTTGCGTTCTTACCAAGTTGAAGCCGAATTTAGTATCTCCAGTATCCACTGTCATGAAAAAGGAATTGGAAATGCTAACGGAAACTGGCATGTCCGTCAAAGATGTTGGTGAGCTTTCACTCTTTTTTCCGCAGTCGTAATGTACCAATGTTGAGGCACTACTCAGAATCTATTCTCTCCTCGACGGAATACAAGGGTTTTCCTATTGTGTCTTCGGATGGCTCCCTGACTTTGGTGGGCTATATTGACCGGAGCGAAATACGATATGTCCTTGGTGCGTCAAATCATCTGAACTCGGAGACAATGAATTTATGATTCTTAGAACGAGCACGCAAAAATCGAGGACGACTAACAAATACACCGTGTTTATTTACGGCAAGACATCAAGAGCCTGACGATATTGATCTTGCATCCGCAGTCCACGAAGATGACGAACCCGAAGAATACTTTGCACCAACTACAGCAGGCGAAGGCATCCAATTCTGGCCTTGGGTAAATAAGGTGTGTGACTTCGTATATCGCCCAATGATCGTATAGCTAAGACATACGTAGACACCAATGACCGTATCTCCAGAGCTACCGTTGGAAATTGTAATGCAAATTTTCAAAAGAATGGGGTCAGTAGATGCAATCGCTAATTGTTACAAGTCTTGCTGCTCACATATTGGTGTAGGCCCCGCGCCGTTCTTGTAGAAGATCATGGAGTCTTGTCAGGTTTGGTTACTGTCAAGGATGTTCTTAAATTTATTGCGACAGAGAAGCCCGATCATAGACCTTCGTGGGACGAGCGTGGTGGCTTGGACGGACTGCTGGAAGAGGTATGGACCTGGGCCAATGGCATTATATTCAAGCTTTTACAGTGGAGTAGAGGAACGCTCGGCCGGTGAATTTATTTGTATGTCCGATCCGTATGATGACAGAGCCATATAATGAAATCCCAGTCCGGACTTATGAGCGCCTTCGAAGAATGGACCGAAGCCCAGTGACGTCAATTGGAGACGACTGCCTCACGTCCAATTAGTGGAGTATATGAATAACTTCCAGACACATTTGAGTATATAAACCAGTAATCCGCTTGATTGTCCAGCAGCGATGGAGTCTCCTCCAGCAACAAGAACTTCTCGTTACTCTGAAGAGCTCGCGGCCTATACCCTCCGCCAACTCTGCGCTGCGAGGTTAACAGCCGATAAAAGCTGTATTGTTCCAAAAGGCTTCCCTGCCATATATTCCAATATTTCACCCTCCCTCAAAACATCGGCCACAGGTAATACCATTTTTTGCGAGCTCGGTATACCCACTGGTCTGACACATGAAGCAGCAGATTTGAAACACGCTAAAGCTTGAAACTATGTGTCTGTCAAATGGCTCTTCCGAACCTATGCAGGTATGGACACAGCTCTCAGTGTTTGGATGAAGAGACACGCATAGACTCCATATTTCATAGCTTGTCAATTTCATGTCCATTTGAGTTGCAGTCAATCGCGGCCCATATCAACAGTTGAGAAGATTCTTACTAGTAGCGGTTATTTACGCTCACATTGTTGCTTCAGTCTGGCTACCGTTTCTGTTTCTAATCCCATTTCTACATGAAACCCACCAAATGCCCGTAAAATGTCCATTGGAGAGGCTTGGAGTGGTAATGAGGATATAAGCGATAGCCCCATGGCCTTCGCGTTTGAATCATTATCACCTCGCCTTGTTATCGGGATGTCAATGTCGTGATCTGTGATGATAGTGGGGTACGATTCTATTTTTTAGAATATAAGTAGAAGATTCGATGGCGTTCGATAGAAGCTCATGAAGCTAAATCTACTCTTCCATTGCATCCGCCTGAGAAAATTCAGTAGTACCGGTGGTATCTAGTCTTGCTCCGGTCCAAGTCGTCGCCCATTTGGGAAACACACGTTTGTAAAGAGACATACATACAGTGTCCATCTGGTTGATAGGTCCATCGAAGTAAGCCTTGAAGTATCCATGGGTGCCGAGAGACTCCCGAATATGTCCGGTTCGCCCATGTTTAGTGTGGAGCTGGATAGGCTTGAAATAGTGCACGTCGTCTAATCAATTCTGAGTGAAAAAGCAAGTGGAAAAAGAATAAGAAGGCTACCAGGATTGAAGAACATGTAACGGATTGTCGCGGTCTTCTTGTGTACCTTGAATGGGTGACCAGTCAAAATAACACGCTTTGCGATGATGCGTGTTGTATCTGGGTTCATAAAAGTCCCTGTAGCCACGAGTTGTGGAGCTGTGATCATCGATGCTGAATCAGTACTATGCGACTAGACAGCTTGCTATGCGATCAAACCTTGTAGATCATTCGTTTCGCGTAGGAATACGCAAGGTTGTTGTCCATAGATAACGGGACCGTAAGTTGTAGCAACAGAGGTGACACCGTGGCGGAGATATCGCTCAAACTTATGGACGTTGTTTGCCCCTTTGCCACCACCTCCGGTGTGTTGGCTATATAAGGGATTAACCGCCAACCGACGCGGCCCCACACAGAGAATAAGGGGATCCTGTTAGTAGTCACTCAGACAGACGAGATGGGTAGAGAAAGCTATGAAACTACCTTCGATCGCACAGAGCCATCGTATTCTGTATTTCGTTGAATAGTGAAGTTCAGAACGGTTACTTTGTGCTCGTGCTGCAGAAGCGAAAAAAGCACGACAGAGGAGTTGACGGCTTCTTTGGGTACATCTTTGAGATGGAGTGTAACACGTACTCCAGGCTAAGCCTATTGAGCCAGCTAATGCCAAAAAGATATAAGTGACTGACCTCGACAGCATGCAACTCTTCCGAGGTTCTCCGACGAACACCTCGTTCGGTGCGTTTAAAATCCTCAAATTGGAAAATCCTCGCATATTCACGTGGAAGGTTTTCATAGGGATCCCATGGACTAGTCCTTAAAGATCTCATTCCGCGGAAACGTTGGAAGCGAGTCTTGGCTGGGATATCCTTTGGCGTATCGATTTCGTCTGGGAATGATAAATCGTCCTCTTGCTCTCTTTCCCTGTTTCGCCATTTATCGAGCCTTGAATGATTGATGAGCAACCATAAAAGAAAGAACAGGTATATCTTACTGTTTTTCCTCTTCTTCGATATCAAGATCTTCGAAGCGAACACCGCCAACTTCCATGAGCATTTCCTCCATCGGCATGTCTTGCATTTCTTCCCCTTCCTCCTGCATCTCTTCCATATCCACTTCGTCCGTGCTTTCCCTACTCTCATCACCGTCTTCTTCATCTTCATCGAAAATCCAGGCAGCTTGATATTCACTCATTCCTTTGGGAATGCGTCGAACAGACTTGGGTGTGGTGCCGCTGACGGCATCTGGGATTCCGGGTTGTATATTGTCAGTGCCATCTTCCATTTCTTCTTCTGTCGGCCACGTCTGTTCGTTGCCTAGATCATCTGGAGCGTTACTCGAAACCAGAGAATCCGCTGTCTCTGCATCTGGCTCAGCTAAAAGACATGGTTCAATTTCCATGCTTAGAGTGCTGCCAACTTTTGTGGGGCGCGGAAGAGGCGCAGAAAGTATCTAATTTCAAGTTCAGCTATCATAAACTCCGTTTCTTTGAAAATGAATATACTGACCTTCAAAACTTGATAATCACCGAAGTTGGGTAGATGTACCAGCCGATTTGGAGAAAGTGTTGCCCCCCGGACAACGCCAGTGACTTTCAACGTACCGTCTTCCCACTCAACACGTTCTCCGAGAAGAGTGCACCTTCCTTCTTTCCATCGTACATCGGCCGGTTTGCCTTCTGACAACGACCTTAGAGCATTGAGACGGTCGGAACCGACGTGAAGGTCGAAAACCCGCGTCTGGTCTGGAAAAAAGTACCGGATGAAAGAGAGTAGAGATTTAAGGATTCCCGGACGAGACTTTGAGTCCATGGATGTGTCCGGAGATACAACACTGACAACATCAGGCAGACCTTGTGCTTGCAATGTTCTTAGAAGCGTATCGCCCCATGGATCCACTTCTACGCTGCTGGACATGACAAATAACACATAGTCTGCCACTTTGCAAGCATCCAGAGCAGCGTAGAAATTTCCGTAAGATAAGGTGCGGAATTGCAATGAAGTTTTAAAACGATCCGCTCTATTTCTTGGATTGGCAAACGCATAGCAATAAATAAAAATGTTCGCACCTCATCTTCCAGATTCCATCTTCGGGACAATCATCTGCGGAAGTATCCAAAACTTCTGCGAGGATGGAGACGACGCCTTTTGTGCTTACATCAGGTGTAAGTGGAACAACGGCTATGATACGGGGTGCGCCATCGGCGCCGTTGAACACACGAGAAGCAGAAAAAAGGGCACTGCGTTTCGCCAGCTGTGTTTGCTTTGCGCTGTTTTTACGGTTCAAGCGAGTTTGAGCAGCAGAATTTGAAGGATGAGGTGTTTTTAAGGAGGCTCGAGCAATCCGACCTGGATATGAGGCTGATTAGACATCCACAGAAACATAAAAATGGATCTAATTTTGCTCGCCTTTTGCAGCATCTTTCAAGGAGCCTTTAGTGGCGTGTTTGGATTTGAAAGACTTGTTTTGCTGAGAAGTATTGATCAGGACGATAAACAACATGCAACGCAATGGGACGAACCTGCTTGCGTGTAGGGCGATGAGAATGTGTTTCCACCATTCTTTGGATCAAGAATGCCTGTGTTAGCTGCGAGCTGCGATCTGCCTTTGAGTATGTATGAGCAGTTGGATTAGATGTCGGAGAGAGACCCAGTAGACAAGATGATGATCGCTTAAAAAAACTGTTGCCCAATTTGGCACATATATTCTTCCTCATAAGTATCGGCATCCTTTCGATGATTCGCAACGTTACTCAGGAAAGGCGCAGATTGTGAGATTCAGATTTTGTGTCTTGAAGGCTCTTAACATAACATTTCACTGTTTTTCTCCTGCCTAGAAGTAAGTGATAGGTCATCGACTGCGCGCGATGCAGGCCACTCTCGATGCATACTCGCTCAAAGGTGGCTTCTTTCCCCTAATCTCAGTTCGGAACTAATCCTTGGGCAGCATTCACAAGGGCTCTAACCTGCATTTCAAAATACGGCGACGAAGTTTCAATCCACGCAACGTCAGACTCCCTCTCGTTTTCCGCCACCAACTCTTCAAAATCTGCCTTCTGCCTCTTCAAATACGATAAACAGTTTTTCTCTCGATACGAGCTTGATTCGGGCAATGGAACGATAGATAATTTGGAAGAGGGACATGGTTTAACTGGGCAGCTCACGGTCAAGGTCCGCTCTACTTCACCTCAGATTGTGCATAGTACCGACGCATTTTTAGTCCTTCTTATTGATTCTAAAGCACCGCACCGTAGAAAAGTCTGTTGAGAGATGTGAATTATCTATCATTGAAGGTGCAGACGCGGCCGATGTTGGAGAAGAAGATGAAGGCCACGACAGCTTGGAGAGCAAACTGATAATTAGATTTCACTGTAAACATGGTCAGTCCCTTAATTTATCCCTCTGTAAGCTCTACTGACAACTCATAGGTGTCGTAAAGACTCACCGTCTCGTATTGCTCACGTCGGGATCTATCTTGACCCCAGGAATCCCTGATCCCACAAGCGAGTCTCGGCTTACCATTGGGCCAAGACCTCTCAAAGACCTTCTTGATCATTTCCCCGTGGTAAAAGGCGCGCGATCCGATCCCCAGCTTGTGTGGACATTTGAAGATAACGAGTTGTGTCTCAAGAGTATGGAATCGTCAATTGACAGCCGAGGGAGGGGGCAGCTCTCAACGGAAATCTCGATTAGCTCCGATGAATTCGATGTATATAATATTTTCGAGACACCAACTACCCTTGCGTTCCATCTGCGTGAATTCAACGTAAGTTTGTCAATTGTTAGACTATGCTCATTGACCAAATGGAGTACAGGCTGCAATTGCTTTCGCTGATTCTACGTCTCTTTCTCTTGACATGCGATTTACGGAACCTGCTATTCCTCTTTTCATTGAAATGGAGGGAGACACACTCGGAATCTTGTTCGTCATCTCCACTAGCCATGTCTATGGAGCTCCCCAAAACACCCAAAGAAACACTCAAGCTGCACAGACAAGAAAACGAGAACGAGAACGATCTAGTAACGAAACCCCCAGAATTAAGAGGCCTATGAAGGCAGTGCAGTCAATTGCATTGGAACGAGAGACGCCTAATGCCATATCATCCAGTTCTCGGGCTGAATTTCATGCCTTCGAATCTATGCCTCCTCCTTCAGCCATTCCAAACCGCACACTGTCCGCAGGCACCCCTCTGCAAATTCCCAACTACAATTCCTCTTTCTATCATCCAAGGTCATCCCAGTCCCGTAAAGGACAGAACGAGCCTCTTTTCTTACCTTCATCACAATTATCTGCTGCTGACGAAGCGGCTCTGAAATCTATAGGGCTTGAAGCTGAAGACATGGACCCAGACCAATTAGCAGACTTACTTGAAAGCGAAGGAGAAGAAGTCGATTTTTCTCTTATGTCACAAGTGCATGCATTTACGCCAAATAGTGTGCAATCTATGCACAGCGACAATAATAGTGCCGAAAAGCCTCTAGAGTTGATTGAAGATTCCGAATTTTCAGCCACACCATCATCGAAGGATGCAAACAAGGTTTGTCTCTACAACGAATCATAACGGTTCTCTCACTATAAACCATTTCCCAGAATTTCCGACCACTCTTCGAAGATTGATGGGAATATCAGCATTTTATTACTTTAATCCTATATCACAAAAAGAGAATATCGTCGTGATCGATGTGGGTGTTATTATCAGGCCAAATGACTTCTTCGGCAATGAACTTGATTTCAAAATCCGCCTCGCTTTCAAGTTGTAGAGGTAATAAATCTTCCATATCTTCAGCTCCAATTCTGAATATGCATCTAGAAATGGGGAATCCAAGCTCCTTGCGCACCGCTATCAATTTTTTGATCAAATTTTGGTCGTTGTCATATAAATCCAAACCCAAACAGAGCGTTTTTAATTTCGGCCATGGCACATATTGGACCCCGTTCAGACCGTGGACCGATGGTTCCAACAAAGCGCCGATGAATATTGAGTCGCGGAAACCCGCATAGTCATCCAACGAAGAAAAGGTATTGATTTGTTGGAAAGTTTCAAAGATGTGTCTCCAAGTTGAGGTACTCAAATCAAACTCTATGAGACTCAGTGTTTTCAGTGTTTCGAATTTTATCTCATCAAGCGTGTTCCACAGGGGGTTCAGGTCGCACTCTTGGACCTTTTTCAGGGTCAAGGATTCCAAGTTGGGCGCGTCTATGCATTTCATCATCCCCGCAAATATTTCTCCGGAGATGCTACACACTCTCAATGAACGAAGGACAGGAAGGGAAACTACCCTTCGTTGACTAGTCCAACCTCCCGGGGCAAGAATGTCACCATGCATCGAGAGGTGCGCAAGGTATGGAGAACTGGTCAACATTTCTTTCAGTGTTGAATATTGGATGGGAATGTCTCTTGTGTGATCAAGATGCAGAGTCACCACGGTGGTTAAGGGTGGTCGAAAGAGCTGTATTGCGAATCCTCGGAGACGAATAAAGCCCAATTTTGGAGTACCGTCCTTGAAGATATGGGGCAGGCTGACAGTCTGATTGATGAGGGATCTATCGGCATCGGCTACATCGTCGACTGTTATCGATAAATGTTGCAAGCCAGGCGCCGAAGCAGTACACAGCAGCAACACAACTGGATGGTCGCGACGTTCATATCTATATCCAATGCACAAAGTGCGCCATCGCAGAGAATGTAAAAGGAGTTTCTCGATGATGGAATCGAGTCTTGTGGCTTCCATTTGGAGGTTCTGTACGGCCAAATCGATGCGAATATCGAGCCAACAATCACACGAGCGTGCCAACATCTCGACGATATTGTCTGAACGGGAAGCTCCATGGACATGGATGGAAGTCCAAAGCCTTGGGGTGGCTAACGCGATATCCCGGAAGTAAGAACAGATTTTCGTGGCAACAACTTCGAATGCTACGGTCTGATTCCTCCCAACATTGGTTCCATAGGTAAGAGGAATGACATCCGTCATATTTTTCGCATTCTCAAATATGATTGATAAGATTTCTGGATGAAGGTCATATATGGAGGACATCTTCACAGCACTGGATCTTCGCGTTGGCTCTGTTAACAGGTGTCAAATGAGAGATTATCAGGGCTCCCTCACCAATTTGTCGCAAAGGTTGCGGGAATGATATTGACAGGTGAGATGTTGGAAATCCTCTGTGGAGGAGGGAAGGAGAGGGAAGAGAAATTTCATAGGATTTCTATTTTTTGATTTTGATAGATGCTATTGTCTCGAATGTATTTTGTGGCGTGGAGTGGCTGTATGTGCCCCAGTCCGGAAAGGGGACATATCAGTAAATTTGTCGGAATTGCCCGAAAACCAAGGCCGGAGGGGTGTATTTAGGACTTATTAGAAGTATGGCAGAGCAAGAATCTAACTCTCAGTACATAGTAGAGGAAATCTATATACATAGTAAAGGCTATAGGAACGAGGATTTAAGCGCCACAGGTTGAACTTTTTCCGTTTTTGGAAAGCGGGTTATGGCAGGCCGCAGAAATACTTAAAAAAGGAGGCGCAGATCCATTCACGCAACGGCATCAATTAACAATCATTCCGATTCTGCGACTGTCATACATAATTCATTGAGTCAAGAGGTTCCAAGTTTAGGCCATGCTGATGATCCTTTCTTCCTTGATTCCCATTCAAGAAACTAACGCAGAATAATCTGAAGTGCAATGTCTTGATATGATTCAAGAAGGTACAGAAATTTATCAAGTAGCACTATGACATACATCTAATTTTTGGTGTGTAAAACTTGAGTTAATTCAATCTGGTCAATTAAATAATAACAAAATGTTCAATGACAGATGCTCCTTTGCGTTGTGCGATTAAGAGGAATTGACTTACCTCAGCTCTTGTGATAGTATTCAATTCGCCAGGGTGAGCCGTTTTTCCTGTGATCGAACCGACTCCAATCTCCAAAGCACGTCCCAGCTTGCTCTTGTTGACTTGCCAGTATCGGATTTCTTCTGGAATGACCTGAATCAATGCAACCCGAGGATCGGCGGCATTTCCCTTATGAACGCCGTCCCTCAAGTCACCGAACCATGCCGACATTCTGTTGAGTGCGTTGTGAGTTTGACTGAAATGATGAGTCTGTTCATCTACATACTAACCCTGCAGACCAATGCTTGGCGATTTCGTCTCGATCTTCAATGATTTTAGCCCTTCCCGCAAACCTATTCAGAGTCGATTGCGAGTCAGAAATTGATCTGGATTACTTCAAACGTGATAATTTGACTTACGATGCCCAATTCGTAGTCGTCGGGTTTAAGAAACTGACGTTTACATTAGAGTCGTTCGCGATCTCTTCAAATTTATGTGAAACATTGTTGGCAATGAACAATAGGGTCAATTGTGTTTCCGAATCCGCTGAAAGGGCAGCGGGTTTAGTATAAAGTCAGTACATACGTTCTACACGTACGTGCAACAGGAGTCATCGCCCGAGAATGGAGTTCACCGTCGGCCGACCGAGTCGTAAGCATGGCGTTTTGAGTGGACCTTATTATTTCTTTCAAGCCTATAAAATGCGGTGTTAGTAGAGAAACACGTCCGACAGACGTATTGGTACCTTGAATTCTCTCCTGTAGACTCGCTTTGTCATTCTGTGCTTGAACAGAGTATGGATCCAGGCTGTTGATGGTAGACATAGTTCTGTCAAAAGTTGAAAGTTGTGGTCGAGAAGGAAGAGACGTTGCTGCAAGTCGTGGAGTACTTATACTGACCATGGGTGACGTCGTACTTCAGCTGGCGCAATGACGTCAACATGTGGACTGCTGAATCCCCGTTCCACTGGATTTGGCGAATGATGGTATTGTAGGTGAAAAGGCCTAGAAGGAATTTTTTTTGTTGAAGATGCAGTGTGGTGAGATGCGAGTGATGCTCGAAATGGCGTATACTTTCCAACAAAAAAAGCGCTGTGATACACATTGCACAACGAAATGGGTCTAGGTTGACATTAAATCACGATTCGTGATCCTCAGTAATAGAAAATTGTAATCTAGTCATGGATTGGGAGCGTGGTTAATATCAAGCCATCCATTCACACTGAAAACCAAGCATAGGAAGGATGTCCAGTTCACAGAAAAGTACCTTCTATTGAAAGAGAGAGTTATTTTGCCTACACTGGAAGACAGCAAGGGCCGTCGGCGTCACAATGAGTACGGAGCAATGGAATGGTCGGGGAACCGGGCACACTCTTCTTGTCATTCCAGTGATTCTGCCGGGGTGATGAACCTTAGTTTCCGGCCAATAATCCAGTAAGTAGGGAATTTGATAAAAGGAATTAGAATATATAGAATGGCGTGTACAGGTCGTCTACTGCAGACCTTGCATAGATGTTGGGCCTGCAGGTTGTGGGGTCCCCGGCACTGGAATTCGAACACAAATTAAACCACTGAGATATATTTTAACCGGGAAGTGCTTACATGGTGCCATCTGTGGACGTTGCGATTCACTGAATACCCTGGACATCAGCACTCCAACACCTTCAAAGACGCCTAAAAGGATACCACAAGCGACGGCTGATCCCAGAGCAGATCGAGGTCCACCTAAGAAAGTGTGTCAGAATCACTCTAACGAGCCATGTCACGGAAAAAGTTTCGGGAGCATCGAAACTCACTGCGAAGAGCCAAGCATCCACCCGTCATGAAGCCTGAAAGGATGGCATTCCATGCATCCTCCTTTTGCCGCCAGCCTTTGATTGCGCAATCAAACGTCGAAAACATGCCTCCCCAGACTCCAAAGTTACCACCCGTTACAGGTGCTCGTGCTTTTATTGACGAGATAGCGCCAACGAATCGTTCACCCTGAATGAGCCGTGACGAGTAAGTGATGCGTGTAGGACAAGTATAACATATGATGGTGACGGACCCTTGGAGAATTTCTAGCTCCCTTAATGCCATACCAGATTCCACCACCAACGGCACCCATTGAAAAAGCACCGCCGAAATCATTGAGGATAACCCATGGACTAAAGGGGTGGATATTACATTCAGCACAATGGTCGAGTTCAAAGAGCGAAACAATCTGCACACCAGGGATCTCTTGTGTGGTCAGCAGATGCCATGTTATTTAGAGGAAACAAAAAGAGGGGGTGAGGGGGGCGGAAGAAGTATTAGTGAGGAGGACGGGACGCGACAGCAAGGGGCTGGCAAGCTCTGAGAGGCTGTGAAACTTTTTCGATTTCCTAGGACACGTGCGGTACCAAGATTAACCTACACGTGATTAAGAAGTCGCGTTGAAATTACACTTGCGTCTGTTTAGCGCAGGCCCGCAGGGCTCTTTCCATTCATCCACCACCTTCCAGCGATGAGTTCAACGCCCGTGACGCATCCTTCCGTGCAAAGACTCAACAAAGCCTACGTTCAGGTGCCCCCATCTTCTCTCGCCTTATCAACACACCTTAGTGCGCGTTCTTCGCTTGCCCACGTTGCCGCAAGCAGCAAAGTCAAAGAAAACACGCCGCTGCGGCCTTCTCTGCTCGCCATGCCATGCCATGCTTTGTCTTCCACGTCGTTTAAACGCAAACTTTTCGACCGTGATATCTCTACTCATGTCATGGACGCCGTTGTTATCTCCTCCAAGAAGCCAAGACTATCCGTGGATGCTTCAGTTCCACTGAAAGTTCAAGTCCAACCTATATTACCTTTGAGCAATGCTTCAGAGGGCTTTCCAAATGGGTGGGTATATTGTCATCAGTGCAACAAGAAACGCGACGTGACAGGTATGTAAATCTCTTGTGCAGATGGGTGCAACTCGCTTAAGCTTGTTCTCGTGTCATAGAAACAGTGCGATGCACTAATGTCGAAATGCGATATACCACCAGAGACAAAAATCCGAAAGAACGATTGTGTCACAACAAGTACTGTAGATCATGCTTGAAAAATCGATATGCAGAAGATATCAACCGATATAACCCCCAGTTGTCTGGGAAGAATGGGGTAATCTACGGTTTCAAGTGGGCAACCATTTTATCATTCCTCTCAGACTTTCATTGAATCTCTTCAACAGATGCCCCAAATGTAGAAATACTTGTAATTGCCCGAGATGTAGGAAGTCAAAGGGGCTTGAAGCTATTGGGTATGTTTGCATTCATTCCTTCATATTCACACTATGATTTCTTTCTCCATAGTTTCATTCCAAAGGAAAAGCCTTGGGAATCGTCTTCCACGGGGAACACAAGCCGAAGTCTGCCAGTGGCCCCGATCAAGGTGAACGAAAGTTTTAAAGCGAGACTAAAACCGCTCCCGCAACTCAAATGGATATCCCTTGGAATAAATCTTACGCAAGAAGAAGTGGATGCTAGAGCCTGTATCCGAGAGTTTGTTCTTCGATTCGGCGATTTCATGGATCCGGTTCCTGCAAAGTGTCATATCGACGAGTTGGAGCTTATTGGCGGCCGCCAGCGCAAGCAAGACGACGATGCTGATGTTACCGGCTGGGTCAGTGATTTGTGCGTTAGAACTCTGATTACAAGTATTCTTGGTCTGTTGGCTCGAGATGCTGAAGATGAGATTTCCAAGGTAAGCATGTTTGGGTTCAAGCTTAGTCTGGACTTATACATTTTCCCAGATTATCAAATCTTCGGTGAAACATATCAAAACATGTGGTGCTGATTTAAACAAGATATGGAGCGTAATGGCTTCTATGCGAGATCAAATCGCGAAAGTCGGGTCGAGCTCTCGTCAAACAACGTCTGGGATCGAAAGCCCTCTCATATTCCCAGATCCTTCGCCACCATATAGCATGCAGACTTGCACTCTTAGAAGTTTGCGCCAGTCAGCGGACAACCTTGTCACCGTAGTTCATTCCGTTCAGATGATACCCATTCTGTTATCCCTTATCCACACCTCTCTTGAAACTTCCATTATACGCAAAGAAATTGATCAAGGAGTTAAAGATGTTAAAGATTTTAGCCATGATGCAAGAATCGCAACAAAGATAGAGCACGAACGATGGGAAAAGGATCGAAATGCTATGGATTTTACAACCAAGGATAAAGTCCAGAAAGCAGTGGCAAGTGGCGTATTTTTTTAACGCATTCTGATTTCTGATTTCTTTCCTTGACCTGTTATAGAATCGTGACAAACGAGCAGCCCACAAGCTCCAAATTACGAATATCGAGAATTCGCTCAGAATCATTGAGCCAAGTTTTTCACCACGCTTCACGACATTAGGTACAGACACGGAAGGGCGCGTATATTATGCTCTGTCTCCTGGCATGGCCGAGCGAGAAAGTGCCGTTGAATTTCTCGACCTTGCAGCAAACGACAAACCATACAAGCCTAAGAAGCGGGCTCGGCTACTATCTCCCGAGGACCGCAGTGGCATGCGAGAATGGTCCTGGTTCGTCGCAGTCTGGGGCAAAAAACCTGCATTGATTGTGAACAGCACGGAACAATGGCCAGTAAACCACATCGAGAATGATTCGGGATCCGAGAACGAACTGGAAGTGGAAACGTGGTGGGGATTTTGGGAAGTTGATGAAATCTTCAAACTTGCGCAATGGATTTGCATCAAGGGAGGCCTAGACAACGACGATACCAGCAGCAATGGTGAAGGCGGAAGCTCCACTTCTCATAAGGAGAAAGTGGCGCTATCGCCTCTTAAATCACAGCTCAAGCGACTGTCTATGGGCTTGAAGGATTTTGCTGCCCTGCTTCAATGGAGGATTCGCGATGACAAAACTACCCTAATAAAGAGGGTTCTGAATGGCATCGAGGCACCTATCGAAGAGACCCTTTCAAAAGGAAGGGCGAAGCAATCACTTGCAACTATTTCACCTGCCAATTTTATGGACATAGGTAGGTCATGAAAGAAGGATACCTCATTTGTGCATTTCTTTATTAGTATTACAATTTATTTATATCTATACAACTTTTATTCATGTTAATTTACAAGAGTGATTACAGTGTATATTGTTCACGCCAGATTTGACCTAGGGAGGTCTGAGTGCTGGTACGAACATCATGATATTCATTCTGCATAGGGTTGCTTGTCCACCAACGTAAAGTTACGATTGTATAGAGCTACAAGATCATCGGGGGTGGTAGGTCGACCGATGCACAATTTCAGCTTACTTGCAATCATGGTTGCAAGGACGTGTTTGCACTGTATGATACTAGATATAAGATTAGGAAAATTTTTTTGTCGAAGGTGCTGACCATGACATGCGTGTCCGATATGAGCACGGAGGAGACAAATGCTGGACAAGAACAGGAATAAGGTATCTTCGAATTACGGATATCAAGAAAGACGGTGTTGGTTTCTGTCGAGCCCATGATTTCGTATTCGGAATGTCCCCAAGGTGTGGTATAGCGAATAACTAGGATAATTTTCAGTATTAAGATGCTACCATTTCACAGAGGGCCATACCCTTTCCGTGATCAATGATATCGAGGGCCGCAAGTATCATTCCTTCTGAGGATACCGCCTGAAACTTCGATAAATCACTTTCCGATACTAATAGATTGGGATCAGCACCGGCAGTCGTGCGGTTTTGAAGGGCCACTTGCGATTATCAGAGGGCTCGATGGATTCAACTATAGATATCACGAGGTCGATAAAATTGTCTAAAGACATAGGCTGAACTTGAGACAACAGTTCCCAGTTTCAAGATTGACAGCGAGTCAGCACCATGACCTTTCAGAAGATCATTCAGGTTATTTTAGAGGTTTGGAAAGGGGTGATGGGCAAAATAAGGGGCCTTGAACGGAAAGAAGTGGTTAGCAGAACGACGCGAATGATCCTTAAATTTATCAACTCCGCAACTTTCTCCGTTACCAACACAAATAACCACCGATTCAAACCGCCCAATTTTAATCGGAATTACTATTACTAGTCGGGAATCCCAAGCCCGTATACCGACCAGGATGCCGCAATTTCTGTTCCATTTTGCACAGGCCCACAATGATTTTAGACTGCCAGAGCTAGAATCCATTGCGGAGCTGCTTGGGATATCACTGTCGTGGCCCTCCGAATTTGAATACAGAGATACTGCAAGGCCTTTTATGATCTTAGGTCTTGACCAAGAAGAACACGCACGCCTGCTCGCCAGGCGATGTATATTGATCAAGTGCGCGATATTTTCAGCTCATTCAATCCGTTCGACGCTGATCCGCTTGTAGGGCTGTTTACGAGTTCTATGCACAAGGATCCACTTATGAAGAATTACATGGTTCAAATCGACGAAATCAGACATTATGGAAGCGTTATGTTGAGAATACCTCCTTTAGATTTTTGGTCACTTCGTCGCAACACAAAATTCCTCAAATGCGTCAAAGAGAAGTCATCGAAAGCTTTGCGTATATGGGTTTTCTTGGAAAGATTGACATGAAGAACCCGGAGATCATCCTGACGTGTTTCGAAGAATGTGAAAATACAATTACTCTGTTCAGTGACAGAAGCTGATGGACCTGATCCTCAGATGACGATCGGCATGGAACAACGCGCGCGAAACATGAAGGGGATGGTCAATTTCGCGAGGTGTTTTTTGGCAGGTTGGTATGTCTATCACAATATATCGTGATTAAATTTTCAATCATGCGCCTCTCCCTCAGTTGGAAGAAGGATCTGCTAGACAACTGATCGCAAAATTCGACGTCAAAAAGCGTGCATATTTTGGCAATACAAGCATGGAAGCCGAGATATCTCTGCTTATGGCTAATCAAACACAGGCATGTACCAAGAACTCTTAATCCTAAAATTCCCACCAATTCTTCTTTGTTATGCCAGGCGTCCCCCGGAAAACTGATCTATGATCCTTTCATAGGGACTGGAAGCATGTCGTATGTCAGTGCTGTCATTCACCACAACTGATCACCATCCTTACTTCGTGACCTTCCAGCCAACATCTCATTTCGGTGCATTTGTAATTGGCTCAGATATCGATGGACGACAGATGAGGGGGAAGCGTATGGCATCATTACATCTATTCACTCCATAATAACAACTGAATCTCCCACCAGAAAAAACTCCAGGAGTAATTCGGGCAGCAAATCAATATGGGACTGCCGCTCGTATCATAGATCTTGCAACGTTTGATATAACACGAAACCCCTGGCGATGTGGAGAACTGTTTGACTCCATTGTGACTGATCCGCCATGTACGATTGAGAACCTTCTGTTTCTGCCTCCTTCTTATTCGTCTTATTTCTTGCAGATGGCGTGCGCGCTGGAGCAAAACGTCTGGGTCGTAAAAAGGAATTACCAGATTACAAAAAGGACCTATGTCTGCAACATACATTGAACGGCAGACCGTAAGTTTTGCCCTTGTCATCTATCTTCGTAAAATATGACCGTTCCTCCAGAGATGACCAACCATATATTCCACCCACAAAGCCTTACGAACTATCCCACTTGGCTGCGGATCTTGTACTTTTAGCCCGTTATTTGCTGAAACCTAATGGCCGCTTAGTTTTTTTTCTGCCCACTGTCACCGACGAATATGAAGAAGTTGATATCCACACTATGCTTTGCGAAGGCATGGAGGTCATCGCTAACTCCTTACAAGATTTCGGCTCTTGGGGCCGTAGGGTGTGGTGCTAAGATTTTATTTTGCAATGTGATTGCTAATCTTCTATTCAGCTCGTCACCATAAAGAAAACAACACAGGGAAAATATTCCCCACCTACATTCGAGCCCACTCGAGAAGAAACTGCCCGTATTCCAGCGCACAGAGATTTCCGAGAAAAATATTTTCAGGGATTCAAGCCGAAAGCGGATGAGACATAACTTCTACCCTATAGTCATTCGATTTTATCGATTGGCACGTTAAAATTGACGACCCTTACTTGTATATGAAGGTTTGGATATACCAATGTCACAACGTTCTTTACGGTCGGACGTTGTTTACGGTTGGATATCCAATGCCAGCGTTTTAATCCATTCTTTTCTATCAATTTCACCGTCTGTAGATGCGGCATACGTTTCCCTGTACAACGTTTCCCCGTACAACATTAATCCAACATTACCCTTACTAACGTTACCCCCCGCCACCACCAGTTGGCCCTCTTGTATATATCTCAGTCCTGGTTGGCTCTATTGACCCGAAACTTGGCAAACAAGCCCACCAAGTTCTTCTGAATGCGATTCTGCAAAATTTTCTATGAAAAACCGACGCGAACAGATGGTCCAAGAGGTGGTGGATTTCACGCTTGCCGAGGAAGCCATGACAGCTGGACTGTGGGCGATGTCTTCGGATATTTTTTTTTGGGAGAGAGTGCGTAGATGATGAGGCTGGGTATACTTCGAAGGTTTTGCGAATGAGTTCGAGGCCACTTGGACCTGTACCACCCAGAATCAAGACACGCATTGGATGTTGAATGGGATAGCATTCTCAAGCGTCACTGAGGCTTAGCTTTGTACTTACCGGCCAACCGCGAAATGAGGTGTTGCACAAGAAATGCCCAGAACTTAGATGTTTATTACTGAGCATATATTGTCTTCGCAGTAATTTTGTCCGATTAAATCCTAAATCTGGATGGCATTCAGGAACAGCATAAACTTAATAGTAAATCTACAACCTTCCGCTACATTTGCTGTGTACATATCGTACTAAAAGTATGGATGTATCATGTCGCAATGGCTTACGTCGAAGTAATGACATTTGTTACTCTTTGAACCAACATTGCCTCCTGAATCTTCTCCTCATCTGCAGCTTTCCTTTTTTGAACTCCTTTGAGGAAGAAAACTGAGCAACAAACCACCAGAATCATGACACCCTGAAAGATAAGAGTCTTGTGCATGTTTAAGGGCGGGGAAGCGTTCAGCCCTGCGCGAAGGGCCCCTGCGACTGAACAATAACATCAGCGGCCGTTGATCAAAGGGTGTACGCTCTTACTGAGAATCAAAGCAACCGTTGCAAGGTTTCCGCTGGGATATTAAATATGGTCAGACGTTTGATTCGGGTCAAACGAATGGTGAACTTAGACATACGAGAACCAGATGATAGCTGAACTACCATCGGCATTTCTGGTTAATTCGCAAGCTAGTTCCATTCCAACCGCCAGCATTGGGACGGATCCAATACCAATTACCGCCATGATAACGAATAAAGCCGCGGTATTGCGAGGACGCACTGCAAATTAACGATGAGCATCGAGCATCGAAGACAGCATTTGGGTCAGATATTCATACCAGCCCAGATGAGCACGAACCATCCCACTGCAGCGAAAGGAACGAAACATTTGCTGGTGATGGCTAGGTGATGCGTGAATACGCGATCGAAGAGGGGGGCGGTGATGATGGCAGCAGCCATGCCAGATAGAAGTAAACAAGCGCCCATAAAACCGCTCTCATCTGAGCTGTATCCCACAGGTTCCTGCAGACATGCAAATGCATAAGCAGACATCACGATTTTATGCAGATAATTTTATTACCAATATCTGCGCGGATAATATAGCAAATCCGTTGGACCTATGGAATGATGCGATAGATGAGATTCATCATGAGAGACAGTTTGCCTGCCAGATTCTAACACGCACGCAGCAATCAGAACTGAAAATAAAGCAACAACGATTCCAAAATCGATTCGCTCTCTTTTTGACATTTCCGCGGCTGTTCCGACGTTGTAACCAAGCATAACGCGACATAATGATAGAAGCGATGGCGATTTCTTAGATCCCGCATACGCTGGAGAATGATACGTTTAGAAATTTTGCGTGGAAAATATTTGTCGACACCTACTCGGAGGGGTAGGGGGCGCGCGTTGAATCAACAATGCCAGAGGAGCTACAGCCGTGGACAATATTCCGAGCACCAGAATCTAGTGTAAAGCCATCAACACTTTCCGCACCCTTTTGGAGGGAGCGCATACCGATTGCCGGGTGTTTCCCACTAACGGGCTTATCAGTTGACCTACAGCTCCTCCAAAGGGATTGGCTATCAATAGTAATCAGCTGCCAAAAATTGTTGTTGGGTTCTCAACTGTCTTACAGATTGCGATAATCATTGTGGCCGTTGTCCGTCCTTTCAAATCGAACCATGTCTCCGAGTATTTAGGCCCGATTACTTGATATATAGGTTGCGCTATTGACGCAAAGAGCTACGAGGCCAGTTATACTGTAAATTATGCCAATATCAATGTATATATTGACAAATTTGCTGACCTGACCAATGATGAGAAGGGAATAAGCACCACTTGGAGAAAGTGACTGTGCAGTCCCTGCATATCGAATCCATGATGAAAGGACAAGCGCGATCGCTCCAATTTGGCACTGCATGTATTTGAGATGCGTAAACCGAGTGAAGAATGGGGACAACGATCCGACTAACGCAGATACGAATTCCATAGCGAGAAATCACTGGAGGTATCAGGATTGCGGTGGGGAGATAGACCAAAGCAACGATGTTTCCCAGCCAATTGACCTGGTCGAGGGTAATGTTGAACTCAGCAGCGGCTAATGACCAAGGCTTCAGATTTGTTCAACGGTACATATTTGTGGTACGCACTGTTATTGGATATGGGACCAAACCAAGGCCAGGACATAGCAGCGACGATGTTCAAAAAAACCTGTACTTTGTCAACATTTGAGGACCTTCGCACAAAATGCCGCTACTTACGAGGGCGATGATGCCAACGAACCGTCTTCTGTACAGACGATACACCGCACTAGAAGAGGCTTCAGTCGTGTCTGTCTCAGCGGATCTAGGTTTCCCAGAGGTGTACACAGAGAGTTCATCTTTGGTAGCAGCCTCAGAGTCTTTAGGAGATTGTTCACGAACTGACGTGGTGGCCATGGGCGTTAAAATGAACGACAGAAAGCCGAGGTTTTGATTATTGTTACGTGAACTTGTTTCAAGAATCAATTGAAGTGCTGTGAATGAAGCTGAGCCGATTCAAAGGTCTGACATAAGGATTCCGGCGAGACTCGTGAAGGTACCGATAGTGGATTGCAGCTCTACGTTGAGTGGGCCCAAGTAAGGTACCGCATGGGTGCATGTCCCATGATAATAGCAGTTTAGAGGGCCCATCAATTTGGTGCCGATTACATGCGTTTATGTCAGCGGCCCGGTGCAGGTCCTCTGCAACTGACCACCATGAGTGACTATTGGGTCTCCAAGAAGAAATACTTTTGCAAATACTGCGATATCTACATTGCCGACGACGCTCCCTCTCGCCAACAACACGAAAATGGTCTTCGACACAAGGGAAATGTCGAGCGATTCATTCGAGGGATATACAAGGCAGGAGAGAAGCATAAGAAGGACCTCGAAGAGGAAAAACGCGAGATGAAGCGTGTAGAACAGGTGCGCGTGGCATACTAAGCATCGTTCTGTGTTGTTTACTCACTCATCGTGGTGCTGCATTAGGCCGCAGCTGCAGCATTCGCGCAAGACGTGGGCTCTGGTCTCGCAAAAGCTCAGGCGCCTATCGCATCAACGTCGGCAGCACCTAAGAAATCTGCCGCAAAGCCCACTAATCCCTACGCAAATTACAGCACAGCTCAGTCGTTAGGATATACAGACCCTGACGCGGAGCGCATCGCAGCTGAAATCGAACTTCGGCGATCCCAAGGAATTGCTGGAGAATGGGAAATTATCACACCTCCTCAAGCACGAGTTGACTTGGTGCCTCCCACATCTGAGCCAACAGAAACCACCGTTGAAGCGGGCGTGAAGCGGGAGGCGGATGCACCGCTGGATGAGGAAGATACGCGTGCGTTCAGACTGAAAAGGAAGAAGATGGCTATGGGGCTCGGGGAGATATACGACCCGGGACACTTGTCAATAAAGATTAAGAAGGAAGAGTCGGTGGAGCCGCCGAAGGCTGGTCCTTCTGGAATAGTGAAGCCCGCTGATTCGACAATGCATACGCTAAATTGGACATCAATGCAATGGAAACGTCCAGAAAATGCCGCGAGTACGACCATAGACACGACCATAAAGCAGGAGGACCAATCAGAGGATGGAAGTTCTTCATTCACAGCAGAGCCTTCCAAATGGTCGAAACCACAGTGGAGCGAACCAATACCTGATCTCAAGCAGGAAGAAAGGCAGAAAATATTTGGCAGTGAGACGCAGACGACTGACGAACAGAAAGCGGAGGTCAAAGCTGAACCCGACATAAAGAGTGAAGAAACTCAACCGTTACCTGAAGTGCCTTCATACTCTGGTGGCAGCCTCTTCAAAAAGCGAAAAACTCCAGCAGGGACGAACAGACGCCGAGATATCTGATGTTTCATCTTCACTACGTTTCCGTTGCAGGTCGTCGACGGTCTTAATTTGTCTATGAAGGTTCGAGCATGTCACAAGTTTTCCGCTCATAATATCCTCACGGAAAGAGAGCTTATGCATGGTTTGCTTGGGCTTTCATTATTCCATCCTCGCCGTCATACTGATCCAGTGAGTCGGCATGTTTGAGACTGCACTCAAAGTGAAATATTCTATTATATGGGATTTCCATTACGCTTTTGGATTGTGAGCCTGACGCAGAATGACAATCAAATTACTGCGCATCCTAAAATAATTACACTGAAAATACAGGGATGAGTCGTATACACTTACATATGAATAGCAAAGAAAAGAGGCATAAAATTACAAATCCATTTGCCAAATGTCAGGCGATGGCTTCTTAAAATCGTGGTCCGCAGGCAGGTTCTTCCGCGAAAGGCCAGTTCGGCCATCCGCATAAGTGTTTCTATATCTTTGGAACGCAATTCGTGCGATGTGTCGCGCTGTGCCTGTGAAAAAGCGAAGGTTATAGCGAGCCTAACAAAAATATCCTTGGGAATGAGCGGCGCAAGAACATTGGACCCACCATTATTTTGGGAGATATACGTCAGAAAACCCTCGCTCTGCCACCCCCATTTCATTGGGGGAGACATGCTTACTAGCACCGAGACCCAATTTGCGATGAGCACTTCAATGCGCTTGCTGAACTGGAGCTTCGTGCCCAGAGGGATGGGCGTGTCAACAAGACAGTTCAACGTAAAGTCAATTCTCTTCAACTAAAGATGAAGCGGAGGACAAACGGGTTAAAAACTGAACGCAAGATAGTAAAAGCGCAGAAAAGGGGGACATACATATAGATAGAGAATGTTTTCAGGAGCCTGGTCGAAGTTTTCCAGAATGTCAAGCAACCCTTCAATATGTTTCACTATTTTGAGGAGCTTTTCCTTTCTCGAGATCATGTTATTTTTGTTGATAGCCGAAATCTCACATAAAGCACCGTCAAGCCTCTTCTTCGCATCCTTTAAGGAAGAAGGCTCGCTGCTGGTGCCAATCCCACATGCATTGAGACCGAAAGTCTCGTAGCACCTTTGCGCGAAGCGTGCGTAAGCCCAGACGTCGAAATACTGTCCCATAGTCTGAGCGCGGAGAGGCGAGGCAACGTTGAACACTTTGATGGGTTGGAGTTCGGCGATGTTTGCAGTTCCCTGCTCGAGAACAAGATCGCAGCGAACACGAGCGAGGCGGTTTAGTTCTCCTAGTGATGGGAAATTGTGTCCGACGCGGATCGTAAGAGATGCCAGTCGTGGCAAGATTGCCCATTGATGGACCATTCCTTCAGTATCTACGGTGGTGAGAGCGCATATAAGCGCTTGAGATGGGTCGTTAATGTCGAGGATCGTAAGGCAAGGTGTTGCCTTTAGGATTGGTTCGATGTTCTGAGAAGGACCCGTGTGGATAACGAGTTTCTGCAGAATGCATTCAGACCGATTGATTAGATTCAGCGCGTCATCAGCTAATGGTTGTCTGGTGAATATCTTGAGGACCAATTCCTGAAGTGCGGGTACCGTTAGCGAGTCCAGGAGTGTACGCAAACCAGTCTCGAATGGAGTTTGGAGGGCGAGGCACGTCAAATTGGGGAGGGTGGTGGGGCGAATGACAGCGGATTCGTCAAACAGGGCCCACGACTGGTCAGTAATAAAGTTTAGTTTCCGAAGCGAATCCGCAGCGAATTTGAAAACAGCAACGATATGGTCAGTACGCGAGGCGTCCTCAGTGAAGCTGGTCAGCTGGCTCCATGGGAGCTTGATGATGCCCGGCCATGTAAGGCTTCCCAGTGTCACTTCTCTCAGATTCGGTGCGACTTCGAACATGTCGACATGTAAGTGACCAGTTCGGGTGAGGAGGAGATTTAGGGATCGAAGAGAGGACAAGCGACCTTTGACCTTTGAAAAATGAGTGCAGACGTCCTCGGATATAGAGAGCGATATGTTCATCCATCTCTCGGAATGCTCAAATAGCATGGCGACGACAGCATCATCGAGAGTAGGCGAAATATTCTTCGCGAGATAGAAGGTAAGCCCACTGTCTCCGGAGCGTCCTAGAAGTGTTGAAATCAATGCGATCTGACGCTTGAGTTGAGTTTTCTCCAGCGCCCCAAGGCGCATTGGGGGTAAGTCGTTCCAGAGCGTCGACATGTTGAGCGCAATAATGCGCCAGCGATGGCACACTTGGCTCAAAGCCCAGGGAACGACGTTGCGTTTCGGATTCTGGAACTTTGAATGGCAGCAGAGAAATATCTCCACAATCAATTCTGTGGGCAGTCGTCTGCACGGGGATAGGATGGCCTTGTGCGCTTCGATGAACTGGGTATAGGGGCAGTTGACCTGCGATAGGGAGAGCGAACTCCTCCTGGCTTTTGCCCTACGCTTCGCCTCGACATCGGCGATAGTTTGGTGTATACGCTCTACATCGGCCTCGGAAGGAGGGTGGTTTGACTGCAACAGCAGGGGGACCGGGGAGGCGAGGGACCTGCTCCGGGGGGTGAACTTGAAGGTGAGGAGGCCCGCGATAGCGATGGGAGCCATCGGGGCAGGATGACAGAGGGATTAGATATAAATGAACATAGCAGAAGCCGCTGGGCGCGCATTTGAATGTGCGGGAATCTCAGCCAGTGTGAGTTGCTGCTTAATTTTAGTAGCTAGTCCGCATATGTGACCTAGCACGTGAATCCTGTCACCGTCACCAACGCGTCAAACTGCGCGTCATGCAACCAACAGCCATCCCCATGGCCGACTCTGTGTCCCCTTGGCTGCTTGCCCATTTTTTAACCACAGCGGAGACTTATGGCGCACAGATATATAGCATTCCGCTCTATGACAAGAAGAAGAAAGTCCAGATCACAGAGGTGAGCCTTGTGGCCTGCGCGTTTTTTGCCTACAACCGTTGAGGTATCTATTCTAGTTCTTGACATTCGGATTAGAGGACCAGGATACATACATATGGGCTCGTGTGTCTGATAAGCAATATGTCGTTCCCATCAAATTCTCCAAAGAAGCCGTCGCCGACTTCAGAAAATTGACGTGTGTAGAAGCACAGTTATGAGGAACCTGTACAGGAATGTTGACCCGACTTACCAAACACAGTGGAAGGAGGCTCACTCAACACAAAGGCGCCATCATCACCATTAAGCAATTCAAGTGCATCTCTAGCCGAATACCCATGGAAAATCCGACGAAGCAGGCGTATCTAGCTTTAGAATGCGAGGCTGTTTCCCTTCTCGGAAGCTCTGGAGAATCTACCTTTGGAAATCCTGTATCGCTGACGAACCACCCGGACATGCACCTTTGGTCGAAGGCTCTGAACAAGGCAGGCGGAGCAGGGTACGCATCGCTTATAACTGTCAAGATTCAAGTCAGGTTGACGGTCTTCTCTAGTAATGTGCTAAAAGAACGTAAAGAGCAACGCGACCGGGAGACTGAACATGCCAATGCTGCTTTCCTGCAGATGCAGATCTCCATGCCACCACCGCCAACAATATCTCCTCAACCGAAAACGGATGATAGGTTGAAAGAAAAGGTTCTGTCTCTACGAAAGACTAGAGTTACGGACATGGCATCCTACTATGCGAGGTGGCAGGTAAGATGGCCAATCTATATTCTGACTAACAAATCTTTATTCCTTCCAGATTGTAGAGAAGAACAACCATTTGAGATATCCTCCGGCAGTGGCTCATATGGATAGTAAGGCGCTCTGTGTTATTCATCATCTTTCATGCTCAAAAGTGCTCAAAGATACACCACCAAAACCAGAATCAGTCGAGAAATCTAGTTCCCCTGCGAGACAAGTTGCCCCAGCTGACGGTATATTATCAGTCCTGGACACACAAAATTGATGTTCAACTTGTTCACAGTGCCTCCGCAAGACGACAAGGTCAATACTCCAAGTTCTCGGTCTGGGACACCCATTACATCCTGGGAGCAATCACCTTCAAATTCTGCTCCAAGCCCGACTCATGAAAGCAAACCGCACTCCATTGGCACCGGGAATACTACAACTTCATCTCTTGTTCCGCCTACCCCAGCCCAAAGGACAAAACGGCCGACCTTTACTCCCAGTGACCTCCCGGCATCTTCCCTTCCTGCTGCTGCTAACGAATCCATTCTTGATGATGCCTCGGGTCACGAAAGTGGTACTGAAGTGCGGCCACCGGTTTCCCGCAAGGTTCCTCGACCTACTTCTCCACAACCACGCCGACATACAGGCCCTGCACTCGTGCTAGTCCCTAATTCAGATACTTCCGGAACGCAATCACAATCGTTGTCTCTGACACAATCGCAATCGCAATCGCAATCACAGCCTCAGCCACTGATACAAGAATCGGATGCGCAAGTGGAGTCAAGTGCACCAAATAACGCAGCGCGGCCAACGAAGGAAGAAATTAGAGAAGAAAGTGACGACGATATGGCAATGGAAGTTGATCACGAGAGGGAGGAAAGACACCGAAGAAGCATCGTGTTGGGTCCAGAAGCTGCATCAAGTGGCGGCGAAAGCAGTTCGCCTGAGAAATCTTCTAGGGAGGATGATGGGCGGAGATACGCGGATGGGAGCGAAACTGAAAGCGATGAGGACGATGACAGCAACGATGGGGTCGTGGATGGGGGCGACGAGGAGGACAAGCGGGTCGGGACGGAGATGGAGGCCGATTGGTCGGACGATGGGTACCCGTGGATGACTCTGTGGAGTGTCCGGGGGATAATTGTGAAGGTGGACGCGCTCCGGGAAGGCTTACATAATAATGTGCTTAGATAATGCAACGGATGAATGTTTTCTTTTCCCGTGTGCGCAAGTTCTGTGCAGCAACTGCAACAGTAATTTTGAATCTGTCCGCCGTCCCGTCCACTCCGCCCCCGTCCCTCTCGAGGCATCTCCTCATTCTCGCAATGAGCATGTCTCTAGGTGGTCTGGGCTATGTTTCGCTTCGGAATCCCTTCGCAGACCTCTTCGCCATCGTCCTTGGCAAGGGCGACCTCAGGTCTATGTTCTGTCTTATCGTCTTCTTAATCGTCTCTCTCGTCCTGGGTTTGTCTTCTTCTTTGCGGAATCACCTCTTCGCTAACCATTTCCCAGCATATCTCACCAACCCAACTGAGAATTCGTTTCGCGCATATCTCACTGAACAGTCCTTTCGCCACCATCTCAGTCGGTTAGACGAAAGTGCTGATGACCCTCATTCTTCCACTTCGTTCCGCCCTCGTTATGCCTCAAGAAATTCCACTTTGTCTTCCGCGCACAATTTTCAAACAGACAACACCCCTCCTTTTCATTTCGCTAACCGCGCATCAATTGCTCTGCGCACACCAAAACACGTTTTTCACAGTTTTGCCATCTTTACTATTGCGGCAATGGTTCCTATGTCCAAGGCATCGGAGGGCGATAATCGAGAAGGCTGGATGATCGCCGATTCGTGGTATATTGGCGCTTTCGGGAAATGGTGGAGGGGTGGTGTTTTGGAGGCTTGGTATCAAGATGTGATTTCTCGGTCAAAAGACGAAGAAAGTTGGAGTTCCGGAATACTCAGTATGAAGAGACTGGATATGCTGCAGGATTATAACGGTGCGTTAGCTCATCTTCAAGGACATGCGAACTTAGATTGAGAGGGTATTATCTGATAGGCCCGACCTTCACTACGAAAAATCTCCCAGCCAATCTCAGGCGAGGATCTCCTCCCAGACTCAGGAATCGCGAACGGCCAACTCTCAGGCATACTAGCATGCAACCCAGAAGCTCAACTCCACCTCCTTTACCCAAATCGGCCACTTTGCCCATGCATGCGACCCGAAAATCTTCGACAAACGGGGACCGGATATCAGATCGCGTATTGCAGACCCAACAACCTCAGCCTCATGTTCAACCTTCTTTGCCTAACGATTCTGCACGTTTTGGATCATCTGTGCCATCGAGGTCGTCTTCAACGTTGTTTGAACATACACCAGCAATCGCCGAACTCCTCCGCCAGATCACGAACTCAAAGGCTTCTGTCGTCGACCTTCGTACTCAACTCTCAGAATGCGAAGCTGTTGCGTCTCAATCTCGGACCGTGCTCCAGCACGAAGTTGAAATCCATCGTAAAAGGAAACGCCAGGAAGATGCTTCTAAGTTGGAGATCAAGGCGCGCACGAAGACGCTTGAGGACACCAAACGAAGCGCAGAAGCTCTCAAGAAGGAGGCTGAGAAGAAGCTTAAAGCGGCTCAGTCTTGCCATGATAGCGCTGTTCGACGAGTGGAATACCTTGATAAGGGGATCGTGGATTTACAGCACAGTCTTTCAGAAGACCGGAGTTTTAATCTTCACCATCAGTCCCAGGTATCCGACGTCGAGCGCGAGATTACGGAGAACCTTGATCGCAAACGACAGGAAATTAAGCACGCGGAAGATTTGCTGGTTGGCCTCAATCAACGGTCCAGGGAACTCGAGGAAAAACTTGCGTCGGAGAAAGAGAGGTTACGGCTGCTTCGTGAAGAGTCTGCAGAGTTGAAGCAAAATTCGGTCTCGGTTCGGCAATACTCCCCTCACAACTTGCATCAGCATCAACCAGACACATGGTCTTCCAATACGCAATATCGCACAGGACACTTTCAGTTGGTTGGTCTCCAGAATGAAGATAGCTGGGCTGTCGATGATGTTTGGAATCATGCGCCGTCAGCCATTCACGGAGATATTCCCTACGCTCTGGACCATAAGGTTAATGTGCCGATATGCAGCCCCAATAATGTCATTTCTAGGAACCCTGCCATCGACTACTCGCCATATAATGGAAACTCGTTTGTGCCCTTCGCGGACGTTACTCGCGATGTACATCTCAATGGAAAGCTTAATGTCAATCTCATTGACAGTCCTGAACTTGTACGGAATCCTCGCGCGCAAGATATTCCAACCAACGGACTCTCTGCACCCATTGAGAACAGTATATCTCGGTCATTTCAGTCGGATAGTGATCCATATATTGATAAAGAGTGGCGCAACACTGCTTCTTACCCAACACACTTCCAGGATGATTCACCTGACTCTCGTTTTGGTGCAACCTCGTCGCCGACTTCTGTTAACTTACATTCGTTAAAGACCCCCGATGACAGCTCGTTCGATGCGCGCTTCCTTCCATCGCACGACTACGATCGACACGTATTTGATTCGCCCATCGACATGCAAGGCCCGAATTGGCTTTCCTCTGACGCGGCATCTCTTATGGAGCGGCAAGGCGCCGACTATAACGTCCTGGCGAATCTCGACAAAGACAAGTCCCAGCGCTGGTTCCCTTTTGGCCGCGAGCGGACAAAGGGTTTGAACCCTGATGCGAAAGAATTCAACCTCTTCCCGAAGAGCTCGCACAATGTGTTTCACAGCCACGCCCACCTTGCCCCGAGCACATATGACGCGCTCAACCCCAACGGCTTGGGTACTACACTCTCTTCATCCGCATCGTCGAACAGCCAATCGCTCCTGCGCGCATTCGCGCCGTCGCCTGCAGAGCGAGAGGCACTGCAGCGCGCACTGGGCGGGTCGTCGAACACAAGCTTCGAGCGGTTGCCGAGTCTTAGTGACGTTGGGGGCAGCATCCCTGCGTCTCCTACCGCGCCGCATGCGCACGTGCACGTGCATGCTCCCCAGCACTCGGGGCGTGCCCTAGGTGGCTTGCTGCCCGCCTGGCTGCAGTCCCTGCCTCGTGCGAGGAAAGTCAATTTTAGTCCATGGGAAGACGAAGAGCCCCAACAGGCTGAAGAAGTCGCCAAGGTAAACAGTAGCGCGTAAAGAATCCCCAGCGCGTTCTCCGCGTACTTCAAAGCGCTCTCTGCTCTGCAATCTTAGACGAGGGACGATGTTTGCCTATTTTTGACAAGTAGTCTGTTTGTATATCAAAGTAAAAGCCGTTTTTGTTAATGAACGACGCTATTGTTATCAATCTGTTTTCAAGCAGTTGGACATGGGATCCCGAGTTAGCAAACTATTCAAGCGCTCTCAATTTACCCCAAGTTGGACAAAGTGGCAAAGTGCTGACGGAGCGCCCACATCTACGCCACATGGTTTTCCAAAAAGAAAAGACATCGCACCAGTGGTGATAGATGCGGTATCTAAGGAATCCACAAAGGAATGTATTATGTGCGTAGAGTCATAATCGTTTCATGCCAAATCGTGAGTATAACAAAGGTGAATGAGGGTATCGACTATAATATGAGAATAAGACGGATAATCAGTCTTTCCCTGCCCTCCTCAGTGTGTAAGGGTAAAAAATGCGTGATGTTGCATTGGTGGAAGAGCACAAAAGAAAGGATGTATCTTCAAACGAGTCCCCTGTGCAGTGTTCAAGACTGAAGGGAAAGTCTGGAAAGGCATCCGTCGGCAATTAACTGGGGAATAATAGGTAATCGGATGAAAGTGGATAGCCGTAATAAGGCAGCAATTTTTTTTATCCAGACAAGCTTCCGCGAAAACGTTAGGGTGGTATGAACAGCATGATGGGTGCGAAGTGCGTGCGGGGTAAGGAGTGGCTTGCAAGGGGGTATAAGAGGAAGTCTGGAGTATTCACCAATAAAACGGCTAGTCCGAGTGGACAGACGTGTTGTTGGACTGCCGTATTTTAAGAACTGCATCAGCATCGATCAAAGTACCTTGAGGCTCGGCGTAAACAAAGAACATACCCAAAGGGGGAAAAGAGGATCGAGAGTACGCGTGGCGTGTACTATCGAGCACCATCCAACACGCCACGTACATCGTCGACCGCGCTGAGGTCGGTCAAAAATGGCACCAGGTCAGTCAGTTCGGTATCATGAGGATCGTTGAACCACGACGATACAGGGACGGCGTTGTTGGGATGGAAGATATATGAGGCTGGCGAGTTGTCCAGGATGATAGTGTCTGCAATGGGCCGGCCCAGTTGCGATAGATCCTGTCGTCGAAGTGAGATGGCGTCGGAGAGAAGGCGGGTGTCTACGAGCATACCTTGACATAGTTTCCCCTGTGGTTGTAACAACTCTCTCGGAACAAACGATGAGATACTACTTGGTGGATATCTAGTTTGTCCAGCACGGGATCGGCGTACTAAAAAAATATTGGAAATGATGTTGCAGTGCAGTATATCATCATCATACCTTGCTCAAACTCGCTGTGAAGACCACCACTTCGTAAATTTCACCCATTTTCTTGAGAAAGTTATCAACACCTGGTCGTTTGATAACATAGACGTTGTGCCAATGGTATTCAATCTCTACAGGGACGACGTAATCCGCTTGTGAAATAGACTTTGTAGTTGCAATTTAGCTAACTTAGTAGACCGAATGGAATTGAAAGGAACACACCTTGAAGCTACTGTGAACTAGCGTTTCGTCGAGATCAAGGACTAAGCATTTACGGCCAGCATGCTGCGGCGAAATGGGAGGAAGGAGAGGTTTGGGAACACCGTCCTTTAAGGAGATATTGTTATACATAACAACGCAGCAAAGGACGCAAATTGACTTACAGGGCCTATAGGGATGCCAGCGCCGCCGTTGAAGATGAGTCTCTCCTCTTCGTCCTCGGGGTCTTCTGGTTCTTCGGAGTAGCTCGTGTGGTCAGACTCTTCGCCGTCAGTGGTTGGATTAGGAGGGGTGAGGTGGGTTCGTTCGTGGGTTGGCGTGTCGCCAGTGGAGCCCGGCGGTTGAACAGCCCCAGAAGTCATGCCTTCGGTTTCTTCAAGAGGCAATAAATGCACGGAGGGAGTGGAAGGAATGATCTCCTCCCCCGCATTTTCTGGTTGTGGGGTGACAGGACGAGAGACTTGAGTTACTATCGTGGGCTTTGGGGGGTCTGTGGATGGCACCTCTTGCGGTGGTGGGGTGGCTCTGGACGACAAAGCCTTCTCCTCTTCGGGAACATTTGTCTCTATTTTTTCTTGTTCGGGGAGCTTTGTGACGATTTCATCTGCTGTTTCTACGGAGTGAGAAGAGGACTGGGGAATACAAGGCAGAAGGATGCGCATGACTTTTGACAGGAAGGAAGACTGCGCAGGATGGGGTTTTGAGGACTGGGTGCCATTGGTATGGGTCTTTTTGGAGGACGACATGGCTAGGGGAGAGGCGGTGTGCTGGGTGGACGCGTCCTGGGTATGGTCGGAGTCCGCGAGGGTGGGGGCACCCTTGAGAGAGCCCCGTGGGTCTGAGTGGACTGTGGAGGAGGGCGTCTGTGCGTGGGGAGGGGGGAGAGGGTCGGGATAGGAGAGGGTGGGAGGGGACAGGTCGTTGGGGGCAGTCGAGCTGTCTGGCTGGGGGACGCCGTTGGCGGCAGCGTGGGGCTTTTCCTGCAGATGGGTGGCCTGGGCGGGGATTCCGTGCGACATGGACTCCTTAGCTGGGCGCTTTTCGCAAATCAACTTGTCAAGGGCTCCTCGCCGTCACCGCATTATTTAATATTCATTTATTCCCTCCTCACCGTCATGTGATCCCCCGCGTCGCGTCAACGCCACACCAACAATCTCTCCCTCCCAGCCCCCCATGTTTCCCAAAGGCCCCAGGTTTCAGCCCATGAAAGGTGCCCGCTCTTGTCTTTCTCCATATCGTCCGCTGACTGTCTCCCAGTGCCAGATGTCCCTGCTCCCAATGCATACAACATTCCGCAAGGTCAGTCGCCAGTTCAACACAACTCTCCGTTCCTCACGCTGCTGCGTCAGAATCAGTCCTCGACAACTACAAACGAGGCGCGTTTCTCGAGAAAGCCAACCGCTTTTCAAAGGACAACCCTTCTGCAGAACCTGGTATGCGTCCACCATCTGCCCCAATTCACTATTCACTCATCACACCCTCTTCAGCACCCACACATAAGCCTTCTTCTAGTATGGCAAAGCTCGCGCAGGACCAGTCTGCTGTAGAGCGCTACAATCTTTTGCAGAAGAAGGTTGACGAACTAGAAAAAGTCCACTTGGAAGGAAAGCGAGCAGTGAGATAATACTCCGCGTGTGACTCCATAAGGCTATACTGAATGCAATCGCAGCATCTAGCAGAACTCGAAAGATGTAGGCAGGACCTCGCTACCTCTCGGAAAGCTGCCGTAGAACAGGCCGATCGTTACGAGAAGCAGAAGAAACAAAATGCCATCCAAGAGGCTCGCCTGCAAGAACTGAAAAAGGCCAGTGCGGCCGAGCAAAGCGAGCTCAAGGAAGTCAAACACAAGCTGCGACTACTGGAACTCGAACGCGATAAAAATTCCTCTAAACAACCAGAAATTCTGGAACTAAAGAAGACTCTGACGATGATAGAAGCAAAACGAAAGGAAGAGCTCAAGGAACGCGATCGTCGCATTGCCGAGCTTGAAAGGCAGGTTCAAGCTGAACAGAAGAAGAAAGAAACATCCGAGATCAAGGTCAAGGACTCGAGGCGGGCGCTTGAAGAGGAAGCACGGTCTCTCAAGTCCACCAACAAAGACATAGAATCCCGTCTGCAGGAAGCCCAAAATGAAGCCCGCGCCGCAAAGGAGAAACTTAGCAGAGTCCAAGATATCGCGGGCCATCGGGAGGCCGAGCTACTTCATCAGCTTGAACAACACCGATGCCTCCTTGCGACTGTCGCGCAGCAATACGGTGCCCTCGCAACTCAGTCGGTACAGGCCACCGTCCACCGACAGCTTGAGCTTGACTATGCTGCACTTAAAATTCGGCAGCTTCGATTAGAACGCAAGCTCGCGAATTCCGAGGGCCAGGTCATTGAATTGACCCACCTCTTCCGCCAGGTCAGAGAGGACAACGCACATCTAAATTTTCTGCTTCGTGATGCATGGGAGGAAAATGAATTCAAATCCACTGTGGAGAATTCATCTCCTCCATCCGAGACTAGTGACCATGCTTCGATAGTGCTCTTGAAAGAAATTGGTCGACACATCACGGAAGACCGCGAAGTCATGGCCACGCTCAGGAACGACACAAATACACGTCTAGCCGATTTATATCGTCTGAAGAGCCAAGAACTATGCTTGGCAGCGTCTGTCCTCGCCAAAGAAGAGGAGAACACTCGCGTGCTTGCTGAACAACGCGCATCAGACCTATCTAGTGCGCTAGCGTCGCACGAAGCAATCGCAGGTCGGCTCGAATTCCTCCAGAAAGAGAAGACTAGCTTTGATGAAAAATTGGCGCTGGCTATGGCAGAAGCAAACGAGGTTCGAACATCGGCAACCATTCTTGAGGCACGGTTGACGGAAGCGCAGCAAGAACTCAAAGATTCTGCTGCTCAACATGTGAATGCTGCTAAGAATGATAAGGATACCATCCAGCGACTGTCTAGCACAGTGCAGAAGAGTCGGGTGGCAGAAGTGGCTCTTCGGGAAGAAATTGACCAGTATGCATCTATTTCTCGCATCTATCCATTATTTGATTTTTTTTTTCTGTATTGTGAATCTAGGTTAACGGCAGAGTTGGCGGAAGCTGAACGATTCCAAGATGCGTACTACAGTTTATCCAATGAAGTCAATGCATTGCTCGTGCGCAACGAAATTGCGGAGAGCGAGGCAGAACGGATCAGTAAATTCAATGCAGAGATCCTGGGGCATCACAACCCTGCGCAGAGGATCATGTACGTCGATCGTATACGCCGAGAATTGGCAGAAGCCAAACATGTACGTGCAGCTTCTGCTGTCTGCTTTCTTGTTCACAAAATCAATTTCGACTGACTGTCTCCTAGAAAATCGGTCTTCTGACTAAGGAACAAGAGGACATCGCTTACATAAATGATGCGCTGCAGAACGAGCTCGACATGTACAAGTCCGTCCAAGTTCCGTTGGATAGCAAGCCACGGACGAATATCACTCGGATTGGACGTGCGCCGCTGGTCAATCTCGCTGCTAGTATGAATGCGAGCACGCAGCCTGTTGGGAATTCTGTTTACGGGAAAGGGTCGTACGCCAAGCCTGCACTTGAGGTGATAAAGGATGGAGACATGACGACGGACGAGCTTCTGTGATTTTTGAAGAGTTCTATCTTCGAGAGACTGACAGTGACATATACCCCTTCTGTACGGTAGTATCTAGAGACTCTGAATTTACTTACTTATTTCTATTGGTATTGTCTTGTAGATTGATAGGATTCCTTGAACGCTATTAAGTACATGTATATTTGATTTATTTTGTTATATCTCAGTCTGTATTGAACCAAGTGCGTTGCGATGTCAACTAAAATAGTTTCACGTGCATGAAATGTAGCAGTGCCACTTGCGCGCCATTCGCATTCTTAGAATCTTACTCAACCTGTAACCTCTGTAATTTTCTACCCAAGACCGTTCCTACCTGTACGACGCTCTGTAATTTATCATGTCTGGAACCGTCAAAAAGCCCAAACAATGTACGTAGCTTCCTGAACCCACTTTCAATCATAATCTGACAGATACTCAGTGCCGAGTACGCCTACCTCAAAGGCTATGCCGAAAGCTATAAAGGCCTACCTCATCTTCTATAACGTTGCATCCGCGCTCGGATGGGGCTATATCCTCCTCCTCACCCTAACCCACATCTTCAACCTGGACGGCAACTCCGACGTCAGCGCCGCGCACACGAAGACCGCGACATCGGTCATTTCGCGCGTTCTCTCGTCGTTCTCGTCGCCCTTGAAGATCCTCAAAGCCAGCAGTGTCGAATCACAGCTACCAGCCTACCTGCAGCCTTTGTACCGCCGCACGGAGACCACGTTTACACGCGTGGGCGTCAAGACCGCTTTTGTGCAGTCCTTTGCCACTTTGGAGGTCGTGCATGTGCTGCTAAAGTGGGTAAGGAGTCCACTGCAGACTACAGCGATGCAGGTTGCAAGCAGGTTATTCTTGGTGTGGGGTATTGCGGAACAGTTCCCTGAGGTATGCATTTTTCTTCCTTGATATTTCTCTGCTCCCTGAATACATCTGGATATATAGGTCCGCTCCAATCCTTTATACACGAGCATGGTGTTGGCATGGTCAGTAACCGAGATCATCCGATACTCGTTCTACGCTTTCAACCTCGTCGGAAGAAACCCACATGCTCTCCTCTGGCTGCGCTATACCTCTTTCTACATCCTATACCCTCTCGGCGCTGGTTCGGAGGCCTTTTTGATTTATGCCACTCTCCCTTCCTCGCCACTCATCCCAGGCTGGCAAGCGTGGTTCCAGGGCACGTGGAAACCTACCGACTATGCTCGCGGCATCTTGTTCCTTATCTGGTGGCCAGGTTTGACCAAACTTTTGTCAGGTTATACTACCTCAAACTGACGTTGTTGACTGCATAGGCCTCTATGTTATGTACACATACATGATCTCTCAGAGGCGTAAAGTTATTGGAAAACCGGGAGGTAAAACCCTCAAGACTAATTAATTATAGAATATTACTCTTCTTGGAAATGAAAGGCGACAATATTTTCCGGATACAATACCACATCCCTAGCCCAGCAACAATTAATTATTGTTAACACTTGGAGAAAAGCCTATCCGAGCGCCATTCGAATAGTCGAAAGTCGAATACCCTAACGATCGCAATCAATTAGTACGGATGTCCTGCGCCCAATTCTTAATTGACATACATGATTTTAGAAACTCGTCGCCTGATACGGTGTCTTCAGCAATTTATTCGGTATAGAAGGCTTAAGTCCGACTGACCTATTATAGCAAGATTAGATGGAAATCCTTCTCCGAGCGCTAATATTCCTCCGACACAATTCCTGAAGTCGTGCGAAGTAGTCAGTCGCTGTCAATAAATATGAATGTATCACCAGCGGCATACGGAGAATTAATGGTAGTTCGACCTATATTGTCATCCAGAGTTATGTGAGTCCGCTCTCCACAATCACTTTGGGTGTGCTAACCCATATTGAAATCCACTATGTTCAAAGGGAAATTGATCCCCCCAAAGGCGATTGAGACAAGAAAGTTGGCATCGCATGGGTACGTAAAAAATTCTTTACGAGTCGGCAGTTAGGAGAAATGAGTGGAATAAATTAGAATTTCCAGGAAGCGACTTACCTGGTCCATATTCGGTAGCGGGACGTGCGCCAGGAATCTGGAGGGTCGAGAAACATTCAGTGAAATATTGCGATCATCTACATGGACAAACCATGTCATAGAATCGCTTTGCGACGATATCGGGCACATATATCAAAGTCGTTCCAGTGTCGATAGCCTGGAATTTGGCATTGGTGAATACATTCCACGGGTGAGTTGTCATAATAAACTCACGGCAATGACACTGGTTGAAGGCGCTGTCGTATCGTTTACAGACAGGCTGTCCAATGTCACAGACCAATACGTCTGTTGGCGAGCAAACTATTTGTGTTGCTTTTGGGCATGCTAAATCAAAGATACTGACTTTGGATATCACAGGGACCCAAGAAATAGGTCCAGTCGTCTTTTCGTGGTTCACACATCCAAAGCAAACCTATGGAAAGAGCAAAAATCATGTCGATCAGTTTCTCGCGAAAGTGGACGAACCAATGAGGTATAAACACCTCAGAGCCGGTCTCTTGCCCCCGAGTCATATGTACCGAAAAAATTGGTGCCGCTAGCTGCTTTTCACGGATCAAGCTCTCGAAGAATGTCGGTTTATTTGACGCAGAAATGGAACTGAACGCGAGGCCTAACAGCCCACTATTGGGATATCCATTGAAGTCGTCTGACTCGCTTGTGACAGCCCCAAAAGCTTGCTTCTGTACGGTTAAACCTTGGATCGAAACGACGTCTTCGGCGAGGGTCGCCGACACCTCTCCCGAGCCCTGAAGTTGAAGAACGTCAGCGAAGGATTCTCCCCCCATCTCGCCTCTCCTAGGATATGCAGACGACGTACGTATGAGACATCGAACTTGGTACCCTTGTCCTTGTAGGAGGTACTCGATTTCTTGTTGAACTGCTTGTTGGAGCATGTTGCGCAGTCGACAGGGACCCATAAATCCGCCGAACCAGTATCGACGTCCACTGTTAATTCTTGTGGTGGTGTACCGATTTGGATAGGACCGTAATATAGGACGTCGAGACCCTCGTTGACCATGTCCTGCATAGCCATCTTCGCGGTCCCAGACGTGACGATGATAGGCGGTACCGTTAGAGGCGGCTCGTCTGCTGTCGTGGCATTGCCAATGGGTTCTAGAGCTACAAAAACGGATGGCTTTACGTTTGAGTTATATGGTTCCACCGACCACGAAGGACGACTGGATGGCGCAAGTGCGTATTGCTCTTGTTCGTCAGCGGCCAAGTCCGGAGTCGACGCTGACGGTGGCACGACATGAGAGCCCTCGAGAATCTTGGACGCCCTCTGGTATTTGGTCAAGATGGTGTCCAACTCCGATTTCTGCAAGCAAAACTAGAATCAGTATTGCACTCAAGTGATATGTAAAAGTCCCACAGCATGAGCGAAGTTGAAGAGGGCAATGTCGTTGTTCAGAAAGACTGTTGAGTTCTTGGTCATTGGCCGTGACGCTCGACGTCGAATAGGGAGAATAAAGGAGTTTGCGTCATTTTGCAAGTTTGCCGCTGGATGCAAATATGGAGGTCGATTCGGGATAACAAGCGCCGTACACACACGCCCCGTTGTGTAGACGAGGCCCAGAGTGAAGAGGATTCTGAAGCTATATGGCATAGGTGCGACGGTGTTCAAAGTAGACAACGGCTCTGATTCAGACAGGGGAGACAGAAATAAGCATCCTGGCCTGACCTACCAATACGAGACTTTTGAGGCGATATTAAGCAGGCCAAATTAATATGCCAATCCTGCACGAATACAAAGATTCAAGCGCTCATGAATCATGCCTCATGATGCATACGGTGTACGATTTAGGAGGGCTGAATCAAGAAGTACCTGGAGGCCTCACTCATTCTAAACGGGGTGATTGATATCGTATTCGAGTCCACTTTCCGGCTTGCACACCAACCATCATGACTCCTTATCCGATGTCCACACTCTAATAGCAGAGTCGCGAAGATCGAAAACCGTAATTCTGTGCATCCCTCCTCATGGCTTTCCGATAGCCTATGTGTGCGTATGGCGTAGTACATATAAGCTGGAAGAGACTGTTGTCTCGACTCTATCTGTTTCTTAACCTCCGATCGATCACGCAAACATCATTATTTCAGTTATTTTTCCCCCCGCGTCATTTCCGTACTTTTCCCATTACTATCAGATTGCCTCTAGTACTACTTTCGTACTTTAATTTACAGACGTATGTGATCTGAAATAAGTTGTAAAGCTGAAAGTTGACAGACACACTCCTGTGTCATTTATTACACAAAGTGTGAACTGATAATTGTCTCTCTAACGCAGTGCAAAAAAACAGACGCGCGTCAATTCAAACGCTCGCGCCCTCAGGTGCGCGACGCGCGCTTACGTCGATCACGTGAGACTCCAGAAAGTTCCCGTGCGGACGAGACGCCTCCACGGTTGATTCATTTGACAGGCCGCATACTTAAACCTTGTTCGCCGAGGTTGACGCCAACACCGCATCTCTCTGCTTAATTTTTCTCTAAGGTCTCATACTCCACTAATTGTCGTTGCATTCAAGGATTTGAAGGGTTGAACGATCGGAACATACGAACGCGCGCGTCTAAATTCGACCTTTTCAACTTAAAGGATCAACCCCGGATCCCCTGTATCTCTGCATCTGCAATTCAGCATTTCACTTCCGGGTTCATTGAATCATTCATTCTTTCTGCTTTCTCCGTTTCCATCTATTCATCAATCGCATTCCGCATCGCATTTCGTATTTCAACGAGACCAAACCAATCATCCGGAACGTTGAACCTTTGAACACCAACGCAAATTAATTCACTTCAGTCCACGGACACCACAACTACAGCAACTAACAGCCATATAGACATATGGCCTCCATTCAAACCTGGTCATCCTCCTCGTACATCCGCCACCCGTGGTTCGACACCGCCGTCATGAAGCGCAAACACCGCGATACCGAGCCCGACGACGATCATGCCAGCAACCTAGTGCTGCCACCCACTCCAGCGTCTACTCCAGTTGCGTCCACGTCGGTTTCAGCGACCACCGCTAATAGCACAACGGGACGCGCGCCCCCGGCGAAACGCCGCCGGTGCAGCACACTCGAACACGGGCTCGCGCACCTGTCGCTCGGCGGCCGCGGGGGCGAGGCGCGAGGTGGATCGAACGTGGTGGCAGTTCCGACGACGTATGCATACTCCAAACCTATCAACACCTACCCGCGTGTGCAGGAAGTGTCCGCGCCACAACCTGTACTCGCAACGACCGTTGCCGGCGCCGCCACCACCGCCAACGCAGTTGATGCGAATAAGATGGAAAATGGAGGCCGGTGGAGTCCTATGGCGGTGGACCTGGAGATGGAGACAGAGCTACCGCCACAGCAGCAGCAACAGAGACCGCATGTGTATACTGTCGAAGAAGCGGAGGAGGAGGAAGGACGCGCACCAGAGGTGAAGATGGGGGTGGTGTCGTGGTACGAGCCTGAACCTGATCGTGCGTGTCTGGTTTCAAGTTTTTAGTTATACTGTTTTTACTGACTCTCATATTTTTTGATTGTTAGGCATTGTGATTACCGACCTAGACTCATTCACGGAAGAGGCGGAGGAAGAGGAGGCGGAAGCTGCACGTGAAAAACTAACCATTAACGAAGCGCTGCTTGCGCGCATCCGGAGACAACGCGCGGCGGCGGGGTCTGCAGCATCTTCACCTTCACTATCATCCACATCGCCAAGCGCCGTCTCAAACACGAATACAAACACAAGCCAGGCACTTGTATTATTCAGGCCGCTGCCGTTGAGCGATACAGAAGTAGACAAGGTAAATAACGTGCAGGAGCAGGAGAAGCAACGGCGTCGCTTAGCTGCAGAGGCTGAACGAAAGCGGAAGGAGAAGGAGGCGGAGGAAAAGGAGCAGCAGAGGAGACTTATCGAAACAAGGGACGAGGATGCCATGGATGTCGAGCCATAGGAACCTGTCCTGAGTTCGGTAAATACATTGGGAATAAAATTTTTGATGAAGTGAACTATAGTTTGAACTCGGAAAGGAAACCTGAACATGAAAAGAGTAAAGTAAACCAAGCGGGGAGAAGAAAAAAAACACGTCCAGGCGGTAATAAGTTATTGGTTTTGTCGTTGGATGTGAATCGTTAAGCATTGGACGGTCCTGCGCCCCCAAACTGGATCATCTCTTCTGTGCGGCGCTGGATGTCGGCGTCTGGATAGAGGGAGTAGTTGAAGTGGGGGTGGTGATGGCGGGCGTGTGCATGGGGGTGCGGGACATGGTGCATTTGGACTCCGGACGCAGAGGGGGCGCTCGGGTAGGGCGAGCTGAGGGTGATGGGTGCCTGATTCATGGTGCCCTTGGAGAGATGGTGGGGAGGAAGTGCGCGAGGATGTTGCTGTTGGTGTTGGTGGTGTTGTTGATGGTGTTGTTGATGGTGCTGCTGCTGTTGGTGTTGGTGCGACTGATGTTGGTGCTGCTGCTGGTGATGCTGCTGCTGCTGCTGGTGATGCAACTGATGCGTTGCCTGCTGCTGGATCTGATGCTGCTGCTGATGGTGGTCGTGGCCCTGCTGCTGGGGATAGATGGGCGGGGTCTGCCTCTGGGGCGGCGGGGTGTGGGTGGCGAGACCTTGGAAGGGGGGACGGGGGTAGGCGATGTTGACGAGAGTCTGGGGCATGAAGGGACGTGCGGGTGGGGGCGGGGGCGGGGAGGGGAGGGGGGACGGCTCCTGGTCAGGGTCGGGGGTGAGCTGGAGGCCGTCGTCGTCCATGTCGTGGTCTGGGTCGGGATTGGAGGGACCGTCGTCGTTGTTGAGGGCCTTTGCGGCGATCTCGTCTGCGGTGAGGAAGCGCCCACCGGGGCCGCGTGGCCGCCTCATGGCGTGTTTGTGGCGGGATTCATGGAGATAGGGCTGGGGGAGGGTGAGCGGAAGACGGGAGAGGACGGGTGGAGGAATACCTTGCGCTGCCTGGAGAGACGGTGGACCTCTTCGAGACGGGTGCGGGCGAGTCTGCGCTTGAGGATGCGAAAATACTGCTTTGCGTTGACATAGAGGGGCTCCTCGTCGATGGGCTGATGGAGGTCGTGCTGCTGGGGCTGGTATCGGTCGAAGAAGGCGGGGAAGAGCTCGTGCTGATCTGAATCTCGCTCGCATGTCTCGTTCTGCATGGCAGCTCTGCTACAGCGATTGGCCACCGTCTGCCATTGGCTCCCCCATCTCTTGTCACGGTCACACCCCTCCCACCCCTCACACCACCATGGACGCGAAGCTCAAGGCCCTCAAGGTCGCTGACCTCAAGGCAGTCCTCGCCGCCGCCCACGTCCCCGTCCCCGCCAAGGCCACAAAGACAGACCTCATCGCCCGCATACAGGCCAGCCCACCCGCCCTCGCCGCCTACAACGCCCTCTATCCCCAGGACGACCTCCTCGCCCCGCCCGAAGTGTATGTCTCCCCATTCTTCCCTGCCCTCTCTCACTCACCCCCCACCCCTCCCCCAGGGTCGACTGGAACGAAGACCAGCCCGAGCCCGAGCCCGCCCCCGTCGTCGTCGCCGCTCCTGCATCACCACCCAAACCCGCCCCCGCGTCTGCACCCGCTCCTGTCGCCGCCACCCCCGTCGATCCCCCAGTCGTCGCCCCCGTCACTGCCTCCGCTGCAGACGTCGATCCAGAGGTCGAAAAGCGCAGACAACGCGCCGCCCGCTTCGGCATCCCCTTCGTCGAGCCCAAGCCTCAGCCCGAACCCAGGAAAAAGGCAGGCGCGCCCGTCCGCGCCCCATCTCCCACCAAGGCCCCTCCCGGCGTCGTGCGTTCTCCACATGCGTCTCTCCCATATTCTGTCACTCACCCACTCCCCAGGACCCCAAGAAGCTCGAGGAGCGCGCTGCACGTTTCGGCATCAAGCCCGGAACCACCACCGACCCCGCTGACCCCAAGTCGAGGAAACGCGCTGCCCCAGCAGCACAGGAACTCGACCCGGAAGAGCTCGAGAGACGCAAGAAACGCGCAGAGCGCTTCGGTGTACCTGTGAGCCCACTGTTCGACTCTTTTTTTTTTCTCGGTTCGCTCATCATATCCTCACGTACAGACTAAACCTTAATTATACCTGTATGCACGCGTATATCTCACCCCCATTGTTACAACATGTACCCGTTATTGCTAATCAATGCCGCTTGTCTTGCCCGTCCGTCACCCTCTGCCCACCATGGGTATCGTTTGCGACTCTCCAGCCCACACCGCATCCTGAATAAGGTCGTCATCATGTGATCCACTATCGCGTATGGCGTTGGCTATTCTTCTCCTACATCCCCTTGACCCTCTCTTTCTCCCCTTAACCCTGGCCACAAGTTCTCCGGAGGTCCTCTTTCCTATTTAATGAGCCAGTTCAGCGTCCTACTTTCTATAACATAAACTATCATGGAAGAAGTCAGGAAGAAGACAAACATGGGCTGGCCAGAGGAGAACGCCCTGTGGTGGTACACTGTCATCCCTGAACCCCAGCTCTCGAACAAGCTCGAGCAACTCTCGCATGCGAAATCCTACGGAGACACGGACGCCATCACCTTCCAGCCATGCCCCAATCCAGAGGAGAAGAGCCAGGACCGCTTCGTTATCAAGCAGTGGCCATTCGCCGACGGTACTTGGTCGTTCCGCGCAGTGTTTGACGGTCAGTCCATGCTTCGCGTCATCGTGCACACCATCCACCACTTACCCCCCACACCACTCAATCAAGGACATGCTGGACATGAGACCGCAGACTATGTCGCGGCGACGCTCCCAGGACGGGTTCAGGACGCGCTCGAGGTGCTACTTTCGGACGAAGGTCACCCTCCAGACTCTACTGCAGTGGGAGAAATGTTGAAGAACACCATTGCCAAACTGGATCATGATATTGGGGCCGCGTTACTGGCACTATTCCCCGACTCAGTCGCACTCGAAGGCATGACGGACGAGCACATCAGGAATATTATCAACGTCGGAAGGCCAAATTCTGACGTGGTGCTGCGCTGCATGCGCGGGACCACTGCGCTCGTTTCTCTTGTAGACCCAAAGAGGGAGAATATCTGGGTGGCGAGCTTGGGTGATTGTGCTGCGGGTAAGCATCGGATCTGATAGGCGCCGAGCGCCCTTTGGGTGATTGATTTTTTTTTGTATCTAGTTTTAGGCACGAGGAAGACGGGCGGAGGCTGGGAGACACGGGTGCTGAGCGAGGCTCACAATGGCGACAATCCGGTGGAGGTCGCGCGCGTGTGCGCTGCCCACCCCGGCGAGGCGGAATGCGTGCTGCATAATCGCGTTCTGGGCGCTATCGCCGTTACACGAGGTAAAGACAATTGTCTATTTTACTTCAAGTGTTCTATACAATAAACACATCCCGTTCTAGCCCTTGGAGACTTTTCCTTCAAGCTACCCGCTATATACACGCACCGCGTGCTCCTTAACGCGCGCCCAGGTTTTCTTGTGCCCGCAAAGGTGGAGGAGTTCACGGCTCGCAACCACACGCCGCCGTACATGTCAGGCGTGCCTGCGATCACGCACGTCGCTCTCGGTGCAGAAGGCGCACACGACGCATTCCTTATCCTCTGCTCGGATGGACTTACGGATGTCAACGAGGAATCTCGGTTGCAGCTTAATGAGACGTTGGCGCCGCATTGGGTGGACGTGGTTGGGAAGCATTACAGGGCTGAGGACAGTGGTGCAGCCGCTGCTGCTAAACCGCCTAATTTGGCGCTGGCGCTGCTGCGCGACGCGATTGGAGGCGATGACATCGAGAAGGTGTCTCGACATATCACTGTGGAGATGATTATGCGTTGGATGGATGATACCACGGTGCTCGTGCAGCGCCTGTTGTGATTCTGATTTATTTTGGAGGGAGGATTCTATGTATGAGTCATGACATCATGTATTTAGCGGAACCGTATATTACAAATAAAGCGATTATCTTACCGGGGCCGTCAAGTCCATTAGTCAGGAAAGTGAACATAACTAATCAGTCTCTTGCTGCTATTTAGTAAGTTACATCCTTTCTACAAACCGCAAACCACCCACCATTCCCTCAGCAATCATGGACGACCAAGCCCAATCCGAAGCACCGCTATACACATGTCTGTCCTGCTCGATCGCGTTCCTCTCACCTGAGGATCAGAGTGCGTTTTTTTTTTCTCTTCGGAATTCAAACTAATGCAATCGCATTCGTAGGGGTGCACTACCGGTCGGACCACCATAGGTACAACATGAAGCGCCGTGTTGCGTCGCTGCCGCCGATTAGCGTCGCTGTGTTCAACCAGAAGGTGCTCGAGAGGCGCGCGGAGACAGCGATTATGTCGTCGATCAAGGGATCTGCGTGCGAGGTGTGCAAGTACGTTTTTCTCCTTTCTTTGTTTCCCTTTTTTGTGTCATCTGTAGCATTAACTAATTTTTTCAAAATTTTTTGTGTTTTTCTTAGCAAAAATTATACGACGGAGAATGCGTACCGCTCTCATCTTCAATCGAAGAAACACAGAGAAAACGAGCTGAAGGCTGCATCGCGGCCTGCGCAACAAGTGCCTGTGTCTGATACAGTGGAATCTGCGCCAGAAGCATCCCAGGCGACGCGTGCCGTTCCAGAAAACGTCGCCATTACATCCCAAGCACCCGCACCCACCACCGTTACCACAGACGACGCAGTAGAAGAAGACGAGGACGAGGAAATGCAATCCATCGACGCCAAGATCGCCGCTGCGCGCGCACGTCTCTCGCCCAACAACTGTCTCTTCTGTAGCCACTCTGCCGACTCGCTCGAGGCGAGCCTAACGCACATGTCCTCCGCGCACTCGTTCTTCATCCCCGACGCCGAGTATCTCGTCGACATCGCCGGACTGGTGACATATCTAGGCGAGAAGATCGCCGTGGGCAACGTGTGTATTTTCTGCAACGAGAAGGGCAGGGAGTTCCGCAGTCTCGATGCAGTGCGCAAGCATATGCTGGATAAGAGCCATTGCAAAATTGCATACGAGAAGGAAAGAGAGAGGATGGAGTTGTCGGACTTCTATGACTTTACGTTGTCGTACCCAGATGCGGGTCAGCCGAAAAAATCGAAATCAAAGAAGGCTGCCATCGACAAGGAGGCGGAGGAAGAGGAAGAATGGGAGGAGCTCTCAGATGACGAAGATGTGGAAGTTGACGAGATCGTGGACCAAACCGCCTCGGACGAGACTTCAGAAGGCTCCGAAGACGACTCGGGCTCGGACATCGAGTCAGTGCCCGACAACGAGTTGACCTATGGCGACTCGCCCTTCGAACTCGTGCTGCCCTCAGGCGCACGCATAGGACACCGCACGATGAAGCGATACTACGCGCAGTCTTTCCCCACCACACCGCGCGGGAATAAGCCTGAAGACCCCAACTCGGGCGCGGCACTCGTCCGAAGGCTGCTTGCAGACAAGAACTCGGCGCTTGTACCGCGTCGGGGAGCGTTCGGTGCCTTTGGTATGGGTACCGAGGTGGTGAAGGCGCGAAATGCTGGCGAGGCACGCGACGCTGGCCGCCATGTGCGCGAGTTCAGAGATATGAGGCGGAGAGAAGAGTTCAAGACCAAGGTCGGATACAGACACAATTCGCAAAAACATTACAGGGATCCTCTTCTTCAGGTCAGTCTGCCATCTTTCAGCATTCTTTTGCTTGGAACAGAACTGCTCACAAAGACATCTTTTCCAGTAATTTTTCCCATTGCATACAGGCACTTTATCTACTCGTGTTTTCTGGCTGTCTTGTTAGGCATAGAATATATTCATATTACGACTAGACCGTCTGTCTGTATCAAAAAAGGGAGAAGGCGAAAACACTAACTTGAATAATTGAGGGGGGTATACGACATGAGAAATTGCAACGACGATAAACAAGCATGGACATAATAAAAAAAGAATGAGTTACCGACAAAAAAGTTCTTAACTTAGTACAAATACGCCGCAGGTACAACACCTTCCCGCCCTGTCCGCACATCGCGTGCATACCACCAACTGTGAACAAAGTATTTAGGATCAAGGGAATTGATCAGAAAACACAAGAGGAAAACTTACGCGGGATCTCTATCGTCTAGCACTTCCACTTCTGCACCTGAAGAAATTGGCAGCTCGCCTTCGCCAGTGCCATCGAAGGAGTAACGAGCATGAGCCGGCCGACTCGTCTCTTCCGCAAGCAGACCGCCTGCGGCATCCGATGGCGTCTCTGCGCGCATATAATTGCTCGCATCAGGGCCGAACGGATCCTGCTGCCCAGGCTGGCTAGAGGTGGCCTTCTCCTCCTTCTCCGAGTTGTAAACACTGAATGGGCTAGTGCTAGTCCCGAGGATGGTTGTGCGCGTCGCGGCGTTGATGTGCTCAAGAAGCGATGACGGGCGATGGTGTGTAGAGTCATCGTCCTCATCGTCGGGGGTATCTAACTTGCCGAGCTTGTCGTCTTTGCGAGAGAAAAGAGTCCATAAAATGCCGAGGAGAGCAAGGAGGAATACAACTCCTGCGGCTATCGCGATTGAAATTAGGATGACAACGCCAGTAGCCAAGAATTCTGCACAGAGAAATTAATTATCGGGAAGGTAGATAAATGTTCAATGAACTTACTGCGTTGGCTGAAGCTGAATGAGGTAAATGAATGGAATAGAGACGACACGGAACCCAGCGTGCCGCTTGATGAGGTAGAGACGATATAAGGGGTCAGTGTCTGACCATCAAACAATGCAGAGGATGCGTTTCCGGCGCTTGTCGCCAAAGAACCAGAGATCATGAGGACACGATCGGACTGGATGATGCTGTTTCCGGTATGGCTGCTCTGCAGAGGGACCATCGTGAGCTGCGCAACAGTCGTACCCTCGTTGAAGGAGGATCCTACAAATTACATAGAGTGAGATTAGCTGATGATTTAAGCGAGTAACATACCCAATGTCGACCATTTGACTCCATTCCAGAATGTCAAGAAGGAACTAGATCCATCTGTCGACCTTGACACGATCCAAATCAATAAGATGGGGGGGAAAAAGAAATCAGGTAACTCACTTTCCAGCAGCAAAGATGCTGGTTGCATTGCCGTCGTCAACCTCGAGAGCCGAAATTGGCCCTGGGATGTCTGCGCCAGAGCCAACCACAGTCCAGGTGGAATTGTCTATACTGTACTGCAAGACATTGCCTTCCGTATTGTCCGAAAGTGACATAGAACCTCCAGCAATCAACAGATTTTGGTTGTTCTTGAAAAAAATAAAGTCAGTCCGCCTCAAAATAACAATTAAATTAACAAAATGCATACCCCAGCATATACCACTGATGCGACCTCGCCCAAAATTCCACCGCCCAGCGCATTCCATTGCTTGCTCGTAGTATCAAAGCTGCAGATCGCCTGACACCTCAACGACCCAGCCTGCGCAAACGAACCGGCGACGATAACCACGGTAGGCTTGGATGTTGACTTGCTAATCGAGCGCACAACGACGGTGGAGGCCGATGCCGGTTGGAGCGCCTGTAGGCTGTTGAAATCCCACTCGCCCTTAGCAAGGTCATAGAGCGCGAGACCGTTGACGGAGGCGCCTGAAATGGTAAACTCGCCACCAACGTATAAGGAGTCGCCGTCGACAAGGAGCGCGCGGACCGTGCCGTTGACCTGCGGCCCATTGAGCGCGGTAATAACAGAGGACTCCGGGTCGAACAATGCGACGCCCTCCGAGAGAGTGGAAGTGCCAGTCGCGGTGAAGGTGAAGTTCCCACCAAGAACGGTCAGCTGCCTGGACGACGAGCTGTTAGTCCAGAATGTGCCAGCGAGAACGGCAGGCGCAACAGCAGGAAGGGCGGCAGGAAGTGAAACAGGACTTTGAGTTGTTGCGGGAGCTTGACGGGCAAATATCGAGGACAATGTCGGTATATGTGAAATCCAACGCGCGGAATGGTGGTGAGTCAATGAACGACGGGCGAGACTCGACTGAGATGCCGATACAACCCCAGAAAGACCAGCAGCAAGAGGCTTGATCTGTGGTCCATTGGCATCGCCGTTCGCGAGCATGACAAGACCGCTGGCGCCGAACTTCTGCACCGCGCTGACTGCACCGGCAACAAACTGCGACTCGGTGCCATTACCAATGAAAGTCATCTTGCCTGCAACGAAGCCGCCGCTGTTTACCCAGGTACTTGTCTTGATATCCCACGTTGCGAAGCCAGTGGCACTGATGCCTGTACTGCTGGTCGATGTAGGCAGCACCTGGGTGAAGTTGCCAGCAATCTGCACCTGGTCATCCAGCAGACCCAGGCTCGCCACAGCGCCATTCACTCCAGCGACCAACGGCGACCAGCTGTCTTTGCTCACGTCGTACAGCGCAATGCCGCCTAGCTTGCCTGACGTTGAGCTTGCTTTTGTGTCGGTGAACGAACCGCCAACATATAGCTGGTCTCCGTTGAGGACGAGCGACGTCACTTCACCATTAAGCCCACTACCGGACACTGCCACCAATGCACCGTTCTTAAATGCAACGATGTTGGCAGAGCCCGATGCGGACCCAGAGCTGAAGGTAAATGAACCACCAATGTAGATAGTGCCCGACGGGTGATGCGCAACAGCGTTCAGGATTACACTGTCACCTGCAAACCCGGAAGCACCGCCCAGGGCGCTGAAGGCATCAAAACCCAATGTGTCGAGCGCTGTCAACGACGAATTAGGGAAGAACTTGGTACCGTCGATGGTCGAATCCACAGCTGTTGATGTACGTGGCCATTCGAGGAAGCCAAAACCCCGCGCACCACCAACAGTTGAAGATTGCGTGGTCGCGTTTGAATCAGACGTAACATTGGCAGATCTGAGAACAAGCTGCACCCTATCAGCAACAAGCTCATACTGTCCGTTCTGGCCAGATCCCAATGGTTCGAGTGCGAGCGCCATTGTAATGGTCGTAACAAAATTTGGTGAAGAAGGAAGGATCGGGCCGCTATATAGAAGCTGAACAGCATCTTCGGTGTTTTGCTGAGTTACATTTGTGATAAAGGGCGGCAGGTCGGCTCCAGGGAATACGGTGACTTGTACGGAGGTCCTCTTGGCGCAATCTTGGAGGGCGTTGCATCCAGGGATGAGAAGATTGACGTCATAATTGCCCGCCGCAGAGACGTATGGGAACCATGTGAAGGTTGGCGCAGATGAAGATGGCGTGCCGACAGCGACGTCAGAAACTAAAACTGTCTGCGTAGTTCCAGGTAGAGTAGTGGGAGCCCGTACAGGTTGCCAGTTTCCCGTCTGGGTATTGTTTGATGGGTTTGGGGCAAAGCAAGATTGGGTGTTATTTGACGCAATTGACGACGCGAAGGCTCCGGAGGAGAGAAGCTGGAGGATATGCAAACCGGGACCAGAGCCAGTGAAGGATGACAATTTGATCTGAACACCTGTGATATCAAGCGGTCCATCAAATAAGAAATCCTGGTATAAGATGGAAGAATCTGTTGATAGCGGGCAGGGATTTGTACAAGTCGCGTTTTGACCAGTCGTGGGATCGACGAATTTCAGAGTACGGACATTATTATCAGGGATAGTAGCGACGCTGTAGAGTAAATAAAAAGATCAACAATCAGTTTGCGATGTTATGAGCAACAGTCAAAACTATACCTGAATCCTGTGGTGCCGTGATTAGGTTGGAACGTGTTTCCGAGGCGAACACCGTTCACGGAAATGGAAGAGAATGTGCGAATGGTGATCAATGGCGTAGAATCATCTGCAGCAAACCACGAGTTCCCGCTCCCATCTGATCCTGCTGGACACAAAATATTGTGTATATCGTTAAAACCTTCTTGAGCAGTTGTACGCGAAGGATCGACTTCAGAATTCTGTAGAGGTACCGGAACTAAGGAAGATGAAAAAGGCGTGGCGCCGACGGAAAAGGGGACATTGGGATTATTGGTTCCATTCAAAACTATGCTTCCACTGCCAAACGACGTGAGGAACGAGCCGGCGAAGAATAAGCTCGCATCCGAGGAGTTCGTGGTGATGGAGGTGACTTCGGCCTGGGCCCCAGAGACACCGCCGAAAGGTGCGCTAGACCAAGTGCCTGCCTTGGGGTCGAAAATGGCGATGGCGTGCCCAGGTGACGAGAAGCTTCCTCCTGCCCACAGCTTACTCCCCTTCGTATCGCAGAAGAGTGCATTGACCTGGCCACTGGGACCTCCCGAACCCAGAGCCGCAAAAGCGCCGGACGAGGGTGTATATGATGCAACATTGGCTGCAGACACGCTGTTGATCGAAGAGAAGCTCCCAGCAAGGTAGAAAACGTTGTCGAGCGCGCAGCCGGCCAGTATAGATCCACCGGAATTAGTTGAGGCAAGGCGGGTGAGGGAACCATCAACGGCGCGTGATAGGAGAGTCGCAGTCGTGGGATCGAAGGAGACGGCGGCGTCGGTGAAGAGGTCAAGGCCTGCAAATGCGCCTGCAAGGCCTACCTTGCCCATACGGTCGAAGTCGACCTGAGGAAGGGCGGCATGGGCGGCATGTTGGGAAAGGGCGATGGTGAGGGCGAAGAGGAGGGTGGGTATGGGGGGCGGCATTGTTGCACGGGGCAACGGCGGGTATATACGCCTCGGGGGCTATGACTGGAGACAAAGGAGTGTGAGGGGTGAGAGAAGGGAGGGCGAGGGCGAAGATACCCACCGACGGCGTTACACAACGCAGGCGTTTCTGCTAACTGGCTCACCTTGTCTCCCCAACGTGGTTGTCAACAAAAATTCTTATGTAACACACTCTCACTCAACAATCCGTTGTGACGCAAATATAGCCTCCATGATCGATCACTTCCTGTCTGGCTCTCCCTCTCGCCTGCTTTCACTTTTCTTGTCCTTTCCCAGTATGCGCTGCATTTGTATTCGCCCTCTCATAGCGCATCATAGTTCCCTAAAATAAACACTCATTTTTTTCCTTAACGGTCGATCTTTCTTCACTGCAGATATCTATACGAAAATGGATTTACAAACTGCACTGATGTCGAACAAAGTTAGGATGCGCCCACCTTATCTATCCATCCTTTTTATATTTTCTGAACAATCGTACGAGTTAGACGTTAAGAGACCCGATTTCTCCTTGGTGAAGGCGGAACTGGGATCTCGGCTACTTGTGCTGGTAGTGAGGAGCCTTGCAAGTTGCAACTCAGATCTCGGAATAACTTGTACCAACTCTTTTACCGCCGGCCTTGTTTTCTTGAAAAACATGACCCGTACGTCTCTAAGGTGCCGCCTTGAAGCATTGCAATGCTCACCGTGAACCAATGACTCTGATCTGGCCAACCTAAAACGGGGAGCATCACAATACAGTGTCAATTATCTTAACAGAATGCCTAAGGGGAAGGGAATTAAGGGTGGGTGCGGAAGCACGTTGTATTCGGAAGTCAATAAAGAGGTTAAAGAGGGCTGTAACCTTGACATATAGACGTCATAGTAGGTTGAAATATTCTATGCATCAATCGTGAATTACGAGGGTTCGGCGTCTGGAATGGATTCTTCTCTCGGGGGCCCAAGAAAGTGTCCAAATGCTCTCCAAAATCCGAGACGCAGAATACGGCCTTCATGATCAGTTGTTGTTGCCAAGACAATATCCACTGGCTAGACGGGAAGTTCTTCACAGCGAAGAGCACATGCTCCAACTTTGTGACCATGCATTTAGATAGGGCCGTATTTTTCCCACCATTGCCTCTGACGTGAAAACCACCTTCACCCAGAAGACTAATTCGCTAAAGCCGCTGCTCAACATGTTCATAAACCATGGATCGGAATCAGATAACTGGGGCGCAGGCAATTAAAGAGACCTTGGGACTTCTAGTGCGGAGGACACGCAGCAGTAAAGAAGGGCAAGCTTTTGTGAAACCCTTTAAATTTTGGAGTAAGAGCGAAGTAAGAACAAAGATGACAGGATCAAGACAGGATATAGATAGATGATTCAATGGCAGTATGAATGGAGACAGGGTTGCGCCTGTGAATCTGGTACTGAGGGCGATGAAAACATACTTTCATAAATTCAGGCCATTTAGCGTTAACTATATCTATATTGTCGACAAGTCTAAATCAGGCAGATCCATTACCATATTTGGTATGGTGCTGTTGTTGCGGGCACCTACACAGCCCCGTCCTGGCTGGCGCGATTAAATACACATTCACTTGTGACTATGCATGGCTTATAACAGGTACGTGCAGTATGTAAAATTTACGTACATATCTTTCTTTACTTTACACGCGTTCCACACGACCTCTGCCCCTGTCAGCTTTTCCTTGACAGTGATGACTCGACGAGCAAGGCTGGCGGTCCTTAATATTAGGAGACAAAAATACATGCAATCCACAGCAAAGAAAAATTTAAAAATCGCGCAGAACGTAGCCCGAATTCATAACAAATGCATCATCGAGTGGACTGGGCCGCTTCCAGCTCAGCTCGCAACCTAGCAAGCTCTTCCATCATCTCTTCAGCCTCCTTTTCTGATTCATCAACTTCCTTTTTGACCAGCTCGGTTGCTTTCTGTAACACGGTAACGGCCCTCCTTGCTGCGGCTATATAACCCATCATTTCCGCCTCCTCTCCACCAGCCTTCGGATCCATGTTCCCATTCATAAACTGTCGCAGGAACTCCGACTCCTTTTCGCGTTTAATGCGCTCTTCCGATTCAGCTAGCTTGTAAATATAGTCGCATGATTAGTAAGAATAATACAAGGGAAAGTAGAAGCACGCACCTCAGCCACGCGTTTTTTGACTATGGAAGCTGAAGTCAATTCTCCCTTCGAACGGGTGCAAGTGTCCTTCAAGATCTTTTTCTTCGGATTGCCGTCTCCAGGGTTCGCCGGCATAACGTTCATGACAGCTGAGCAGTCCGTTTCGCCCTACTGCGAGAGAAGACAGTGAACCTCGAATTGTGGGGTTGGTCGGTCGTAGGCACACGGTGTGGCAAAGTAGATGACGTGTCAAACCTCAGGCAGGATATATATCGCGACCCTGATACCCGCCTACGCTAGGCCATTAGAGGGAGGAGGCCTGAAGGTTCTCGGAGCAACCATTGTCCTCGATTTGTGTGGTGTCCGTCAGTGAGCGACCTGAAGGTCACCCTCCCCTAAGCGCCGGTATTACATAACTTCTGTCATAAGGACATCAGATATAATTCCTAGCACCACACCACAACTCTTCCTCAAACCTTCGTGGAACGTACTTGTTCCCACAACGGCAAGAAATGAACACGCTGCCACCACCTGTGTTTTTTGCGTCATATTCAAAATAATCTTCTTCAGCTGGGTCCTAGACCTGGGATGATTTTTCTGGATTGTGCCTAGCTAGAATCGCACCTTTAGCCTGTTCAACTCATTATGCGCCAGTCACCTTTATAAACCCCCACTACGAACTCCATTGGTCGAAACTTTCCCTCCTTATGTACCGGATGGTCATGGGCTGCAGGTATTCTTGGACGATTCTCGGGGTGGTTCGGTATCAATGCGGGTGGGGATCAAAATGGGCTACTGGACAAGGGTCGACGTGGGCCATACCGACGCGTTTGGGGTTAAGAGGTAGTAGAAGGGCTGAAGGACATTTCGACGCGTGTTTCATGAAGAAATTTCATCTTTGCCAACTTCTGCCAGCTGCTCGTCGAGATTCCGAAGTCCTGCTCGAGATAAGTATTGGAACTTCAAACGTTACGCCGTCATCAAAACATATGTTTTCTGATTCTGCAATATAGGACGGTTTCTTCACCTAGATCGCACTGGAGCTCCCTTGTTTACTTATAGGTTCAAATTGCGGGGCGCGACGAGACTTCCCCGAAGTACAACGGTCCGTATGACATCTTCGACGCAGTTCGACGTCCTGCTTTAGTGATCTGGATTACAATAGTGTGGGTACGGACAGGAATAACATCATACTATTATTGCCAGCAAAAGAAACAGCATCAATCATGTGTTCTCTTTCCGAAGTTCAAGCGCGTGAACATTTTTTCGCTGTCGATTCTCCGCCATCCTACTCTGTTGTCGAGTTGATACATGGCGGCCCGTTCGTATATCGTGGCGGCTATAAAGGCGCGATGCAAAATCAAGATATGCTCCACAGATTTTACGAAATGTGGTTCCTGGTCACTCTGGTAGCTCTCGCGATCCACCAGGTTACACCAGCGCCGTCTGCGGCTGCTGTTGGTGCAGACCTGACATTTCTCTTCCAAAACGATCTTAACTGTGAGTGTCCTTGCTGACGTGGATTCCCTGGCCTGGTTATATCATTCTTCTACCAGGGCCGACCGCGTCTGAACATGCCGGAACGATATTAATCAACAAGCAGACGAATAATGCTCAAGCCATCGCCGCGTGCAAAGCACTAAATGAAGATCTTCTTCCTACCACTGGGACGCATTTTACATCAGACTTCACCTCGCTTTTGAAGTATATTGCGCTGGAGAATATCTCGCCTTTCCAAGAGTTCCGCGTCGCATCTTCACCTGCACACGGATGTTCTGCTATCTCTCTCAATGGTGGTGTTCATTCCGTCAGTTGCAGTGCTCATCTTCCGACGTTTTGCTCGCAATCGGCTCCGTATAAACCGAATGTGGCTACCGATCTCAGCCCTCAGTTCCAAGTTCAGGTTCAATCCAAAAAATTAACAGTTCTTGGGTTAGTCGCCCATTCCAATATCTACACGCTTATCACTAATTTTCCTCCAGCACCCGAGATGCTTTGTCATTCCGTTTTATAGGCATCCCATACGCCGATCCTGTCCAGCGATTTGCGTACTCGAAGCCCTTCAGTAGCACAGCGAATCTCACGGCTTTAACCTATGGATCGCATTGTGTACAGTCTGGTCAAGGAAGCGAAGACTGTCTGTTTTTGAACATCTACACTCCGTTCCTTCCGCAGGATTCAAAGAAATCTGAAGCTTTGCGTCCCGTATTATTTTGGATACACGGTGGAGGATTCACGGGTGGAGAGGGAAGTGACGGGGTTTACGATGGAGGCAACATGGTCAGTCGTAGCGATGTGGTTGTTGTTAGCATCAATTATCGGTGAGTGGTATTTTACAAGGATTTTCCTTGCGTTTTCTTATTCTTTCCAAGACTTGGAACATTAGGTTTCCTCGCATTGAATGATGGTGTGACCAACGGAAATTTCGGTATTGGAGATCAGGTATTCTCTGAGCACATCTTGTTCTTCGCCCATAATAATCTTTTCGTCCAGATTACCGCCTTACAATGGGTTCAGGAACATATTGCTGACTTCGGTGGCGACCCGAAGCGCATCACAATCCACGGTCAATCTGCCGGAGCTGGCTCTGTACGCGCTTTGCTCGCTGCCAAGCCTGCTTTTGGTTTGTTCCAGGGTGCTATTTCGCAGAGCAACTTGGGAGGCTTTGGCTATGCTACGACCTACACTGAATATTTGAGCATCGCCCAAGAATGGACACAGTTCGGCCAAGGTGTGGTCTCTTCGGTGGGGTGTGCCAATGCTACAGACGCACTTGCTTGTCTCCGTGCACTGCCGGCGCTAACCCTCATTAACGCACCTAACGCACCCAGGTACGTAGTTGGTGATATAGCTGCCTTTATAACCAACTATATTTGTCATACAGGTATATTGTTGTCGACGGCAAAATTATAACTACCCCACACCTTGAACTGAATGGCTTAGGACCGACGGCAAAAGCGCATGTCATGTTCGGATGGATGAGGGACGACGGTGCAGATTTTGTCGGCGCCTTCCCCTCAGCAAGCACCACGCTAACGCAAGCTCTCTTGGGTGCTGGGTATGTGTTTACATTGCCATTTTTTTTTGCTAGTGTAAATTCACCATTTGCCACTTTGCAGGTTGAGCTCTTCTGTAACGAACGAAGCGGTGCAGTCTGATTTGTTCCCCATGCCAACTTCAGGAAATGCAACCTGGAATTTATACAATCTGACTAGCCGTATTGGAACTGATGGGCAATTCAGGTAAGCTAAATTGAACATTCAAAACATAGCTCAATACAATTAACGTCTATGTAATTTACAAAAGATGCATTGACCAAGCGACTCTCATCGCTGCTGCTAAACATAAGGTCTTCCCCTCGATATATGCTCATCAGTATGATCGAAGCATCCGTGGATATGAGCCCAATCCTGGCACTTGCAATCCTCCTGCTACTGCCGAATTCCCTAATGGCGACACCAGCTTGCCTTATTTCCGGTATGAAATATTGACCTAAACTCTTCTATGATTCATTATCTATAAACCGTCTTCATGATATAGTTGCCACTCTGGAGAACTTTACTACATGTTCGGTACATTCGGCCAGGATTCAGTTCCGTTCCGCGACTGGAATGACCTTGTTCTCTCGCAAGTCAGCGTGGACGTCTGGGGTTCGTTCGCTAGGACGTTCAACCCTACTCCCTCCGCCGCTTTTTTAAATGCTCGAGGTTATACGAATACGACAACTGCGTTGCGTGAGGTCGGACCATGGGCATCAATTACGCCATCTACGAAGTCGCCTTTGAGGATTATGGACGTCCCGATGTCCAATTCGCCTTGGCAAGAACAGGCGCAATGTGATCTGTTGGGATACCCTGCTAGCTTGTTCGAATAAATAACCATGTATTTTCTTTAGTCTTCCTTGAGTTTCGACTGCTAATATTACAGTGAACACCAATGAATATTGAATGATATTAAACAGGGTACAAGTACGCTAGATATGCAGTATACAGAAAGAAACATGCTAATTGATTGACTGAGAAGTAAAAGAGCAACTCACCTGTCATATGTAGTCAATGCGGAATAGGCTAAATGTTAAAAGAAACTTAAGAATAAACCCAAAACCACAACAATGAACCCCAGGAGGGCCCAAATTCCAGAGCGCTACCTAGGTACAACTTCTTCAATCTCACCAACATCTATCATGTGAGTATCGTCTATTACACTTCGCCATACTGGCCTCTGTCGAAATCCACCAAAGAATTGTGGACTAACGGAATCATCGCCACTGCAAGACAACTTGCCCACAACAAGGCCAATATCATAACCTCTCAGCCATCCACTCTTGACCCAACGGTGTTCCGTATTGTGCCACGCTGCGTACCCCGTATCCTTTGTGCGACTATCGCGCGCATATCTGCCGTCGCTGCCGCCACTAGTCTCATGCTGGCGCGTATCCTCGGTGCAGCTAGCGCCGATATGTAGCACGTTGTCGATCAACGTAAGGTTCGATGGAGTTCCATTGATACCAGCATCCAAGGGCGTCCATATGCCCTTCCCGATATCATAAATCGCGACACCACTTAGCTTTCCCGAAGTCGTGCCATCAAGTGTGTTATCAAAAGCACCTCCGATGTAGAGGTAGTCCCTATTCAAGAGGAGCGACGTCACTTCGCCATTGAGTCCACCGCCTGCGAGCGCTCTCAATGCACCGCGCTCAAACGCGACGATATTGTACGCGCCTAACGCAGAACCGTCCATAACGCGAACTTGCCGCAGACAAAGACGATATCAGATGCGTAGTGGTGGACGACGTCGTTGACGACAACTTGAGTCAGGTCTCCGTCGAGCGCGTTAAATAATTCATAGCCTATTAAATTGAAAGGCGCCGTTGAAGTATGGGCAAAGGTCCAGCGATCGATATGTCCCGCTTTCCCGCCAGAGGACATACGAGGCCACTCGAAGAAGCCAAACCCCGTTTCCTGTCCGTCCGACGTTTTCGCCATCAGAGACCGCACTTCTGGACTACAGTCCAACTCGCTGGCACCGTTCAACACTTTCCCGTCGAAGTATGTGGTCATGAACGATCCTGCAAAGAACAGACGCATCTCAGACGCGTCCGTCGTGATACAAGTGACCTCTACCCGCGGTCCTGATACGCCTTGGAAGGGAGGCGCAGACCAAACGCCTGTCTGCAAGTCCAAGACTGCAATACCACTCCCCGGCTCAGTGAATCTCCCGCCCACCCACACCCTCTTCTCCCGCTCATCACAGAAGAGAGCGTTGATCTGTCCGTTTGGGCCGCCATTCGCCCTGATGGGGCGGAACCGAGTGCTCTCCTTTATACAATAATCCAGGTCCACCGCGTCTGTTGTGTTGGGGTTCTTGCGCAGGCGCTGAGCCCAGGCGATATTGTGCGCAGGTACGCCATTAATCTTGGAAAAGCGACCCGCGACGTAGACGACGTCGCCGAGAGTACAGACAGCAAGGATGGTCCCATCCGGGTTAACTTCAGCGAGCCGGGTCAGGCCGCCGCCGGAGTCGCGGGAGACGAGGACATTGGAGGTAGCGTCGAAGGTGACGATGCGGTTGTCGAAAAGGCTGATATGTCCCAGGTCAAGGTCAGGATCGGGGTCGCTCAGGGTGCAGATGTCGACAATCATGATATCGGTGTTCTGAGGATGTGCACCTTTGCTGGGGAGATATATGCGCCCCAGAGGCTACCGCGCAGCGCAGAGCTGTAAAAGATCGCAGCATTGATGGTGGTGGTAGCGGACTGTCATGGTCACTCTTATGTAACACACTCTCACTCATTGGCCACAACCGATAAATTCCGTTTCTAGTCTATGCAGCTATAGAGCGTTCTCATATCCCTGCTTCGGCTCAACTTTGGTCATATCCACGCCCGTTCCAATTCCATTCAAAAACGGCGATGCCTGAAGCATGGCCCTGTAAAAATAAGAAAATGTTACAATCAGATGCAAGGTAACGGCGAAGCAAAAGCAGCACGTACTGAGGGTACCTGTACCGGTGCACGTTGGGCTTCGAGGCGTCGGCCAGGAGGAGTGTTGTATGCGCCTGCTCTTCTGACTGCGCGAGATTTTTCGCGTTCAGGGATTCCCAGACCGCCGCTGGCGTCGCGTACAGTTCGATCCACCGGGTGAGGTACACATCCTTGTCTGCTGAGGGCGCTAGTTTGACTCCGACGACGCCCGCGAGAGAAATAAGGAGCACGTTTCGCCAGAAGGTCGTCCCGAATCCTACACAAGATCAAAACGAAGGTGTTAGAGGCGTGTAAAGAGTTAGAACGAATGAGCTAGACCTTCTGGTGGGTAGACAGTGGTGTCCTCTTGGTGGTGGTGATCGTCGTGGTGATCATGCGAGGAGGTTGAGGCTGCCCTGATGGTGGTCGCGAAGACAGGTTTTGTGCGAGAGGCGGCCAGAACGGCCCTCCGAGCGAGTGACATGGTTGAGTAATGTTGGAGATGAACTCAAATGAGCGTTCCGCCAATGGCTTGAAAGCAGTATTTGGTTCAGTGTCCGATGTCTTGATAGGCAAACAAGATGCACCGCCACCTGTAAGGCCGATCATCATGACGATTAGGCGCTGCCGCACACGACTCGTGTCGAGGAAACCTCCATGCCGAACTCTTCACTCCCAAATAAATGCTTGCAGACGCGTCACGTATCGGCATTGGATGTGCTGCTTACAGAAGATATTATTGTAAGCTAAAGTATCTAATGCATTGTCGACTTTTGAAGGAGAGCAGGGATAGTAGAGGCCCATTTCTATCGGAAACAGTGTTCCCGTGGCAACGTTTGCAGCTGTCTTTCCGGGTCGTAAGAAAGGAAAGACAGAGCTGTGGCTGCGTTGGATTATATGAAGACTAATAAGTGACCAATAAGTGTCATGTCCTAGGCAGAAACACGAACGTGAGCAGAATAAAGACAAAAAGAATACAGAATAGACAGACATGAATAGTATACTAATAGTAAGACCGCTCAAGGGCTGTTGCCCTTGCGTCCTCGCTCGCGGATCCTCTCCCGCATTTCATGCGCTGCACGGCGAGTGCCTGCACTGCCGGCCCAGCCCCTTGCTGACAACCAATTCACAATCTTGGGGGTGAATGCAGCGGTAAGGCCGACACGGAGAGGTAGGAAGAGGGTCTTGTGGATGGTGTATGCAAGGACGATCATGGCATAAAGGCCCTCCTTGCCCGAGGCTGCCTGTGTCTGGCCGACGGGATCGAGCTCGTCCCTGCCTGGCTCCACGGGGCGTGTGTAGACAAAGTCCATGACGGTATCCTTGACGGTGGCGGCTGCATGTGAGACATAGTCTGCGCCGAGAAGGTTGATGCCAATGAAGGCGACGGTGAAGTCGAGGGCGCCGACGATGAGGTAGATGCCGAGGGCGTACCAGCCGTACGACTTGATGAGATGTTTGAGACGCTGGGACATGGACGCGTCTGGCGGGAGGGGGTTGTGGGGGGGCTCTGAGGGGGAGTGGGCGCCGGAGTCTGCCATGAGACGGGCGGGGAAGTTGGAGAAGAGGCGGGCATGTGTGCGGGGTGTGTGTGTGAGGGGGGAGACGGCGGGGCGGACTGCGGCGGTGAGTGGAAGGAGGGGACGGGCGACGCGGGGGGCGATGGCCTTGAAGATGTGGAGACGCGGGAGGATGCCGCGCATGGTGGCGGAGGAGAGAGCAGAGCGGCGGGGGCGGCAGAGATGAAGATGCCACGTGACACGATAACCCCATGCGGACGATGGACAAAAAATGAGTGGATCGATGGGGCTTGGGCAGCACCTTACACACTTGTCCTAGAGAGGGCCCGTCCAGCGCTCTTTCACCCAGCCCAGTACATGTATCCCGTCGTCGCCATCCGCGCCCGATCTTCCTCTGCACTTCGATAGCATCCCTACTCCCAATGACCGCCGACAACCCAGACGACTACCAGGCCTCTGCCCCCTTCGAGGGCCCCGAGAAGCTCCTTGAAATCTGGTTCGCCCCCTCCGCCGCACAGGTCCCCCATCTGCCCCATGCTGCCGGCCCAATGACCGGTCTGCGCACCGTCCCCCGCGAGACTTGGGAGGAGATGCTCGATATCGTCAAATGCAAGGTCCTCAGCGTCGTCCAGGGCGCAGACATGGACGCATATCTCCTGAGGTCAGTCTGGTTGTATGCTTCCCGTTGTCGCTGCTTGCTCAACGAAGCCGCAGCGAGTCGTCCTTTTTCGTCTCGCCCCACCGCCTCATCCTCAAGACATGCGGCACCACCCTCAATCTCCTCGGCCTCCCCCGCATCCTTGAGATCGCCGCCAAAGAAGCTAACATGACCTCCGTCTACCGTTTTTTCTATTCGCGCAAGTCGTTCATGTTTCCCGAGCGCCAGCTAGGTCCCCACAGGGACTGGAAGCAGGAAGTCGAGTATCTCGACAATTTTTTCACCACCGGCGCAGCATACACTATCGGAAAGGTCAACGGCGATCACTGGCTGCTCTACCTCACTAACCCTGAGCCCTATCAGCATCCCCTCCACGCTCCGCACGTGGAGACGGAGGATCGGCACGTCGATTATACAATTGAGATCCTCATGAGCGACCTCTCCCCCAAGGCACGCGAGCCCTTCTTTTTCGACGACGCCGCCGCCGAGCGTCCTCCGGCCGCCCTCGCTGCCGATCTTTCCACCAGCCTGGGCATCACCAAAATATTCCCGCCGTCGCTGACCAAACTAGACGCGTACGCTTTCCAGCCATGCGGGTATTCCTCGAACGCGCTCATCAAGTGGGGCCATGAGTCGCTCGAGAACAACTTTGCGTACACCCCCGCGGAGACTACCGATGCCGAACGTGAGATGCTGCCGCACTCGGGCGAAGGCTACTACACTATCCACGTCACCCCAGAAGAGGGGTGGTCCTACGCCAGCTTCGAATGCAACGTCCCGCTCTCAACGTCCGCAGTGGCACACCGCGGCAAAATCCCGGATCTCAAGACGCTCGTACGGCGCGTCGTGAGCATCTTCGAGCCCGGACGGATCACCATGACGCTATTTATATCGAGCGAGGACAACGAAACTGGTGGTGAGCCTGCGGTCGAAGCAGCGCAGCGCGCGTTCAAGGCTGCGCTCACACCCGCTGCATCAGGCATGAACGGCGCGTCCGCGTCCGTCTCTGCGGACGCGCGCTTGCGCACCAAAAGCTACAAAAGGACGGACAAGATCAATTATGAGTTTGGAGGATACGATTTGGCCTTTGCGAGCTTTGAACTGAAATGATCTGATAACCGACTGCTATAAGCTGCTGTGATGTATGTACCATGTACCCCTCCTGTAAGATACCGCCCGACGCACAAAAAAAGTATAAACCTCCCACAAAAAGACAAAAACAACAATTAGAAGAAAGTATCAGTACAAGTAGAGTACTCAGTAGAGTCTGATCTAGCGTTGCGGTTTGGATTTTTCTCGTGATTTTCTTCTCGATGTTATTCTCGTTTCGATTGCCCATTTTAATTCGATGATGTGGATATATTTTTAAGGATAGCAAGAACACCTAAGATGCATTTGATTATTGGGGAATTATGAGCAGAGATTACCATATTACACTTTTTGCGTTGCAATAGAAAGACAATAATGGTAAAGAAACAAGTCCGACGATAAATAATAAAGCTACAGTCAGAAAGACAAAACTGCCAATGAATAGAAAACACCGAAAAAAATGACATCTCTCGATAAATACCATAATTATCATAATTATACCAAGTTCGGCGCCGACTGACAAAAGAATGAACGTTCTCGAGCAGGTAGTTTAGGATAAAGACGCGGTCGAGGGTTTAGCCTCTTTGTGTTGCGTGGCTTTGCTGCGCATGATGCACACTGGGCAGAGCCGTATGTAGAGTTCAGCCATTGGCCATGTTATAGTTGCCTTGATGATATGTTTTATTAAGGCATTTGAAGCAATTCGGCGGGAAATTACAACTCACAAATCGCAGACGGACAACTTCAAGGAGCATTTGGGCAGGCGGGAGATGTGATCGATGTGCATACGTCAGGATGTCGTATATCTGGTTGAGAACAGGTATTCGGTCATAGTGGTGAACCTGAGAAAACATGGTAAGTTTTTAGACATGACCAACATAATTTCATTGTGAAAAATACCTGAAGGCTGTCCTCGTCGGCGTTGCCACTGAGAAGATCACCGATAAACCGCCGTCGATGCCCAGCAGCGGTCTCTGCGTCCATGTCAAACACAGAGTCTCTTGGAACGAGGATCACGCTGTATTTGTCAGAGCCAGAACAAAGCCTGTGTATCACAGTCCACGTATGCAAGCGCCCAGAGAGTTGCGAGGCGTCCCCCGTCTGCAATGCCCGAGCGAGCTTGATATATTTATCGACAGGAAGGAGCGCCGTTTCCTTTATCGCCTCCATCATGCTCCGTTGGAGGTGCACCAGGGCATTCTCAAAGTCAGCGCGTTTGGGCATCTCGACCGAGTCAATTTGGTAAAGGGATTGGCAGACAAATGTAGGCAGAGGAATAAACGCAGGATGGTGCCACGGCTCGATGTGTGTGTCAGCGATTAGAATTTTGTGGTGTGCAACAGGGAAGGTATGAGGTATAATTTCCAGCCTAGGGTTGGAAGGTGGAGGAGGGGCAACAATCCCGGATCCAGGTGTGAGTGGCACAGACGGACGAGCGGGTGGCAAGCTCTGCTGAGTTGACTTCGCAAAATCTGCTGTAAACCGTCCCGTATGGCTAGAATCGGGATCTGATTGGGATTCATTGTCAGAGCGAGGAGGAGATAGACTCGGTTTGGGTGCCTCCCCAACATTTTGACCATAGAAGCTATGTCCTGTCATGGGCTCGTCCACTGGCTCAATCTTTACTGCCTGTTCAACTCGCACCCCTCGTTTCTGCCGTGGTTTTTTACTGGTACTTGCCGTAGGAGTCACTGGGCTTGCATCGTCATTGTCAACGCGCTTATGCCTTTTCTTAGGCGTATAGTTGCACGATGTACCCTGACCACCCTCTTTACAATTGTTGCATACAGGCAGATTGCGGTCACACTGAATAATACAAATCCGGCTTGGCTGAGCAAGGAGGGCTTCAGAAAAAAGGTTTCAACTGCTTACCTTCATGTTAAACCCTCGACAACGATCGCATCTGGGGATGCCCCGATGCGCCGGAGTAGGCAGTGGCGTATACGAACATTCCTTAAGGTTTGCCCAAGAACAGTGATTGCAAATTGGTAAAACACGGTCGCACTGGTTAGACAACGGTTAGTTTTTTCTGAGAGGTGAACAGAAGATTATTGACGAACCTTTAAATTACTCAGGCGACAATGGTCGCATCGAGGTTTTCCTCGACGGCCTACCCAACGTGATTGGCGTGCCATATATACTTTTGGATTGGGGATGCGAATAGTCAGCTGCCCATCACCTCTTGGATCTTCGATATGGTCTGAATCCTCTTGAGGCGCCGACATCGAATAGGCCAAACGCAGGTGCGCTACGGAGTCTTCAAAGAGTGCAATTATCAATGCGATTCAGACGTGACGTGACCTAATCTGCACTGAATTTAGAATTTACTCGGCGACAAAAGGCTGAAACTTTGCAAATCGAGCCTGCTGTCTGTCTTGTTCTCAGAGCCAGAAACACACCGCACAAGCTCGTACTTTGGGTTAATTACTACAACGTGAGCAATCCGTGTGCTTTATACTTTCGACCGTCGGGCCAGCTCCCGCGCAAGTGTTGAGAGGGAAGGCCTCGCACGTCAAACATAAGTAAACGACCATATATGGATAACGTGGTTCAACTATCGTGGGCTCCCAGCCCCGGTCCGATGTCTTCCGCCTGCTTGAACAAGAACTGCGATTGACAAAAGCTGCTCTTTATCTAAGGCCTCAGACCTCGTCTAGGGGAAACCACAGAATCTGCCATCTAACTTTTGAACCTGGAAGCTCACCCTCTCTGACGTTCCGAAACTCTATCATGCTGTCCCAGGAGCTTCAGGCTCAGCTGCCGAAGAATCATATCCTCGCTTCTTTATCTTGACTAAAGAACCGTCATATGAACTAAGTCCTATGGCCTTAATAGGATTGCACGCCTCAGGGCTACTGACAATATCATGAGGAGTCAATCTTCCAATTCCTCTGATTGGGAGGCAGACGTCTGCTTTCGATCAGGTGTATCGAAGACGCTGGAGACGATCTGCTCACATGCACTACGGTTAGAACTGTTTCTACCATTTAAATCACGCACGTTTTTCCGAAAGCATCTTTTCTCGTCCGTCGATACGCAGCGAAGTGAAATTTTAGGTAGTTCTCTCAAACTATCACCCATACCGTCCTCTGAATGGTTATTTTTAGGCAGCATGTTCGCATGTTAATCCAAATCCATGCGCCTGGTCGTCTCTTCAATCACACGTTCTCCGCACGTATTATTTTCGATGCGCTCTCTGGAATTAGCTACTTGTCTTCTTTCCCTTGCTTCTGGGTATAAAAGAAGGGGAGGTACCTGAAGAATGGCAGTTGAGATCCTTTCCCCCTTCTGATTGAACTTCAGCATGCTTTCGAACATCAAAGCCTCACTTTCTGGAGTTTTAATAGGCGCTCTTTGCGTGGCAGGAGCATCTGTAGCATTCGTCAATCCAACTCTGGGAGGAGGATCGATGCTTGACAACGGTAATTGATATTTAGCTGCTGTAGGTCAGATGTTTAGTTCTAACGTATTTTCAGCTGGAGTAGGCGTCGGTGAACCTTTGAATGTACATTTAATACAAAGAATCCACTGCGTACCGTTTACTCATTTCAAGTGGCCTAGGTCATCATCTCCGGCTTAAGCTCTCCAGCAGTTCTTACGGACTCTGGGATTGTTAACTTTGCCAAGGCCATTGGGTTGTAAGTCGACCCCTCGGATTTCTACTCCAGTCAATGCCGTTGCCTTAATCGTGTATCTTAAGCTCGACCGAATGTCTCGGCATCCATCTAGGAGGTCCTCAGTCTGCTAACTTGGGAGACGGAAATGGCCCAGTCAATCAAACGGTATGTAATAACATTTCTGCAAAAACCACATCACCTGACAGTTCTGGCTTTGCAACGCAGATGGAATTGCGCCAGGACTTTGGAGATGCAGATGTTGGCACTTGTCTCGAAAGTTTAATTGGAGGCAATCATTTCCGGTGCGCAATGAGGACCTTACAAGCTGCATGGCACAATCACTAACCTTACGTTCTTCGCGGCAGTGTTTTCCGTCAGAACGGAACTCTGACCAACACGGGGGCTTTGTTCCTCGCGTAAGTTAATCGCGAATTTCCGGTCATCTTCTCTCTGACTTTTGCAAAATTATTCAGCGTTTCTAAGGAAGAGGTACTGAAAAAATGCTGCACGCTGGATGACTATTCTTGTTCCTAATCTTGTATCTAGGATGTCGAGGAAGGCCATACTATTGTACCCGACGGATACAACATCGGTACGTCGTCTATCCCTTGTTTCTAAACAGCGCGAGAATTCACAAATTCCACCGTAAAGGTCGTGATTTATTCGTTCAAGATGCTCTCGGTATGACCAGCTTCGGTGGAACTACATATTCCACAACTGCCCAGAATATTACTGGACTCCTTCCCGCAGGAAGCGCAGGGTAAGCACTCGAAAGTCAGATTTTCACTTCTTTAGGAACTCAACCCAACAAATATGGTGTAGCATCAACCACGGTAAATATATTTCTCGAGAAGTTTCCCTTCATGCTAATTTAATTTATCCTTTAAGGCATCGCCATTGATGGCATCGTCACGCTGCTCACTGTAACAATTCAGTAGGGGGGTCATCTGCATGGGAGCACAACTCATTCTCATGGGTTTTAGTCAAAGGCATGAATCATTAGGTTTATATGATCAAACACAAGGGTAAACAAGACGATTTGGTGTCGAAGGTTGATGAGGTATCGTACATATGTATTGGAAAAGAAGGACAGACATACACACTGTTCATGAACGTTACGTTTCCATAATCTTCATGTCTTGGCTTAAATTAAGGAGAACACAGCTCTTGGGAGTGGTTTGACCGATGCTCTGCGCACGAGAGGCGAACTTGCATAGCTTGTTGTGCCAAGCAAAGTGATGTCTGTTCATTCGTCCGTCGTTGAAGGCGTGCAAGTACCGTATCGAGAGCGGCAAAGTTCGCAGGATTGGTGGCAAATTTGCGATGCTTAGTGGAGGTCGTGTGCTATAATATTCGACGTCAAAGCGTGTATATAGAGGCCAAGTTACTACACTCACCATTGTGAAGTCCTCGAACTTGACGCGACAGCTCTCACAATAGCCAGGTTTAGCGCCCTCATCTCGTTTCGGCAATTTCATGGTATTCGTACTCTTACTTTTCCTAAGCATCGGAACCTTCGTAGGTGGGCCCATTGGATTATTAGATGGACCGGCTTCAACCTTCTCCTTGGTCGACATCTTAAGCGATGTGACGACATGGCGTCCGAACTTGTCAGTAAAGGCAGACGCCCCATTAATATTGCGCTGAAATCGACTGGAGGTCGAGGTAGTTCCAGTATTTGAGGTGATGCCAACACTGTTACCGGAAGCAGCGATGTAATTCATCCCTGCTGCTGAAGGGTTATACCCTGATGCATTGGCAGGTTCGATTTCGTCTTCATCGGCGTCGAGGTCAATAAGGCCACCGCCACCGTGTTGTCCAGCAACAGGGTGAGAATAACGGCGGCGGAGATTGCTCACAGATATGCTTTTTCTCAGATTGGCGCCTCCAGCGTTAGATATAGCTGCTGCTTTCAGAGATTGCGTTGTTTCCGCTTTGCGTTTTAGAGCCTCGAGTAATTTTTGTTTCTTGGCCATGTCGCGTTGGACCTCATCTTTCTTCTCGTTATTCAGTTGCTTCTCGTATCGTTTTTGCTCTTTCTCGTCAAATGGTCCGAAGGGATTTCTAGCTAGAGGATGACAATATAGAACAGGCCATGGCTTCCTGGCAGATTTGTCCTTTACGATAGGATATTCATGGGCAGCAATAGTGGCAAGCTGCTGATGGATATCCTCTACAAGGACAAAGACAGAACCGCGACTGAAGTAATGCCAGTCGTGTCGCCTCTGTGTCGGATCGCGTTCCGTAGTGCCATGTATCTTTTCAGTTTGCAATAAACGCGACAGTGATCGATTTGGTCCTGCAGATGGTCCTGCAGTGTGTCGAGTGGCGGATATATTTTTGACTGTAGTATCCGTCAAACAGCGATCGAGGACGCTGGCGAGTTTCGTTGAGTTCCAAATCTTCATTTCGTATTCCATGGCTTTGGCAACGAGGCTTCGTGCCGAATCTTCGCCCCTTTCAAGAAGAATAGTCAGAATATACATCGGCTATGAATATGGTTCAAATTACCGCAGTTTGATTGGACTCATCAAACCACCTTTGTTCTCCTTCTCTTCAAGTTTCGCTTTGGGTGAGGGGCGTTCGGTAATAAAGTGAGTGGCAGAAGAAGAGAAAAAATCTTCCACGCGCTAAACAGAAATCAGATCCATATTTACAACAAATAGTAATAGGAGGCGTCATACCCCTTTGAGAAGCAAGATTCTCGACTTGAATGCCTGCGCTGTCTTGTGGTCTATCGTTTCCGAGTCGATGTAGAACCTCCAGGAAGCAAAGGCACTGGTGTACTTTCGCCTGAACTCGTCCTCCTTCTGCTCGCGCTCACGAAGTCGTTGTGCTTTCTGTTCCGAGCGCTCTCGCTCCGTAGCTTTTGAACGAGTAGGAGTCACATCCACGAGGGCTCGAGCTCGCTTTAGACTCGGGTGTGTCTGCAGTTCTGCATGCTCAGGAGACCGTGCGCGTTTAGAGCCAGAGACCGTTCTGCATTGTCGTGCTGGGGAAGGGTTAGATGGCTGCTGTAGGACGCGGCTTCGCAGTGGTTGTCGCTGTTGAGAGAGAAGCGACATAATGGTAGAAGGGAGTTAAAACCAAGAAAAAAATGTGGCAGAGAGTCAAAAGAGAGATAGGTCCTCGCGAAGAGGCGGGCGCGTTGAATACACGGGCCAATCAACCATTACGGCGTTACCGTTTTGATTTGTTGACGCGCCGTGCCATGTGACTGTTGGCGTTTGCTGCCGAGATCACATGATGTGTGACAGGTGTGTCACTTACTGGGACTTGACATTATCGGGAGCCTGAATTATTCTTGCGGACTGTCTTCAGTCTCTACCCATCCATGTCCACGTATGCAACTACTCGTCGCCATCCGTCTCCACCCCCCAACTCTCGGGTCGAGAAAGACCGAACAACTGACTACAACACGACCCTGTTTCGCCGTCTGACGTGGGAGGGCACTGTCCCGCTGGAAATCCGTGTCGATCCCAAGGAGCTTCCAGCCAACTCGGATCGCGGTCTGGAGTGCTATTATATACAGGCTCCTAGAGTTAGCTACCTTCCTCTTATAGTCCCTGAAGTCAAACGATTTCTTATGGACGTAGTATTTGATGAAGTAGCAGCGAAGGGTCTGCGAGACGAGGAGTGGTGGTTTGAGAGTGAAGAGGGCACACTGCTGAAGTGGTGGGTCTCCAGTGCCTGTATTACACTACATTCACCTACTTACGATGAGAAAATGAAGGCATTGGCCGATAGGTTTGATTTACGACAATCACACGATAAGCGCCTCCGCGCGCTCTCCATCTTTGCCTTCTACATCCATGGCCACGCCAATGCGCTTGATCCTGCACCTTGCAGCACCACCGAACGACAAACTTTTTCTGTCGCCAACGCTAGATGCATGCAAACAGGCATTTATGAATCAATTAAAGGAAGCAGACTTCATTCGATGGGGAAACACGAGGAGAATGACTGGGCTACGGAAAATAGACCAGGACGGCCTGTGGGAAGGCATTCGCGAACGTTAGCAATTCTTCCAAAAAATATCAAAAAAATATCATAATGCTCATATGCAATTTACAGACAGCTTCGATGACTTTTGGAGAGTAGCATCCAAGCTGACACCAACAGCTGGCCCTGCGACACGACCGAGTTCTCCGCCTGCAGGATCTCGCCCATTATCTACGGACCACTCGAACGGGAGTGATCGCGATGGCGCGTACAATATGCGGAATGTGCCAATTCGACTGTACCTTCCCGATGGCCCAATATTGCAAGAATTGGCACCCCCTACCCTGGAAGATGGTTAGCTACCTTTTTCATGAACTGATCTACAAGCTTACTGATCTTCATATATCTAAAAGGCACGCCTAACACACTCTATAATTTCCTCTCTACGAATTTATCGCTGTTATTCCCTCGGCGACCGCCTCCACCACCTCCTTCGCGATTGAATCCTAATCCTCAGGCGCCCGCTGTCCCAGCACTTGCCTATGCTTTGATTCAGGGTGTCGTATCACCACCCGAAGCCGAACTTGCGTGGCTTGGTGCATGTTTAGCTGGTGCAGATGGGTGGCTAAATATCTGCATTGGTATTGCTAGATAATTAGAAGATGGTGATGCTCCGCACTATGGAATTTTGTTTAATATACCCCTCGATACTGATACACTTAATCTTTCAATATACATTCTAGAATCTCTGAAAAACAGGCCCATAAAAGTGGATATGTAGCAATAAGTGGCTTGTAGAGATAGATGGTAAGCATAGAAAAGGTCAGATGTCGAACTTCACGATTTGTTCTCGTCCTCCACGGTCAATCTTGACAAGTCTCTTTGCAACGCAGCTAAATAGTACTCTCGTCGTGCCCTGACCAATGATGCCACTGCTTTTAGCTTTGAGGGCCAGGTTTTCTTTGGCCTGATTCAGGGGGATGGAATATTGTGGAGAGCTCAGCAGCATTGTCAAGAGATACGCCGTTTGAACCTGCTGAGCATTTGGTGGCCCCCCACCTTCCGCGGTAGTGGTTGATGCACTGGATGCAATGGGCGAATCTGGTGCAGGTATCTGCTCCGAAAGGTTCTGCAGATATGCACTGGTGAGATTTAATCAGCAACTTGTCATATATAAAGCACCGAGGACATACATTGTTTCCGGTACAGAAAGAGTCGGCGAATCACGATTCGGAGGTATGATTACATCGCTGACGGTCGCCCAGATCTTGGCCTGCGCATAAAAGGTTGGAAAATGGGGAAAGAATCAAAATGATTTGTAGAACTTACCACTATCTTTTCGAGTTCAAGGCTGATTTTCACTTTGCGTTGTCGAGTAGTTGGCGTTTCTGTTGGTAGAGGAGGCTGCGTCTTTGTTACTTCGACAACGAGCTGAGCTGGTGGCGGCGTCTCAGGGATACCCGGCGATGAAGGTTGTGGTGTTGGGGTCCTATCTGTCCCACTCTTTTCGATATTGCCCATTGAACCAACTTGCTCCGAAGGAGGAAATTCTCTGATAGTTGGCTCGTCTCCCAAATTTGAGCTTGCAAATAACGACAATCTGGGAACCTGTGATGGAATCGCCAATGGCGTTCCAAAGGAAGCTGAACTGACATCGCCAATATTGACATCTTCGTCGAGGAGATTTTCTGTAAAGCGCAGAGTGCGAGATGGTTCACCTTTTGGACCCCAGAATTTTTCCTCTTGCGGAGAAGATGGAGAAGGTGGATTCGGTGGGGCGGCGGGGGGCTTGGGTGCTGGTTTGGGCTTGGAGGACTCTGACCTTTCGTTTCTAACGCGTATTCCAGGCTTCTGTATTTGACTGGAGCCTTCCTTCTGATATTGAAGAATTTGGTATATGATAAAAGATCGAGCTGCGAATGATACCAACCTTCAGTGATGCTATCCGGGCTTGGAGTTCTTTGACGCGACGTTCTTCTTCTTCTACGCGTGCTTTCATGGTAGGTGCTTTATCAGCTGGTATTGCCTAACGTAAATGTTCAATTCGGGCATGGCAGTGATTGACATGGCTACGAACCTGTTCGAGAGAGGTATTGAGTGCGTTGATATTGGCACGCACGGCGTTTAATCTATTCAATATCGAGACGATCTGGTCATAGGCCCTAGGCATTGGCCTAATAGGTTCACTGGATGAAATATGAGCGTGAATGAGGGAAATGTAGCAGGATGTAGACGAACTATTGGTCAATATATTTGAGCGCGGCATGCGCGTACACCTCGGGCTCAATTTCTTGCTTCTCTTCTCGACGGGGTGCCTGTCTACGCAGAGGTGTTGCAGTTGCAAATTCTACGCGTCGTACCTCGGGGTCTTGTGTTGGGTGGCCATCCTTGTTGTAGGTGCCGTTTGATGGTGGCTTGACGAGACTGAAGAGACCAAGCTCGGAGGGGTCGACATCCCTGATGAGATCGCCGAGGTGTGTGTGGAGGACGGCGCGAGTAAATACTGCGGGGGCATCTGGCGGGGCGATGCGCTGGACAGTTGCGGCGATTGCGCGTGTGTTTGTGGCGAGACGGTCGATCTGTTCTGAAAGAGAGGCCATGGTGGATGAGTTGAATCTGAGTTGGGTTTGTTATGATGGCTGCTTCCTAACTGGGAAATCGCACTTTGCCCGTCTCTCTCATTCCTTTCCTCAGCGCCGCCGTCGCCCTCGGCCCTCTCCCATTTTTACCCTGCTCTACCCATGTGGGAGCCCCTCCCGCTCATTGTCTATGGCTATGCCGTCCATCCGCTCAGCCCCTCCAGACGGGAGACACGCCAGTCCACTCGCAATCGTCTTTCCACCGTCACCGAAGCCTCCGCCGATGAGCACTCTGTGATGCGGGATGTCGTCTCCCTCGAGGTTGGCGACGAGATCTACGCCTTCGAAAAATATGTTCCTAATGGGAGGGACAATGTCGAGGGTGTATGGTACCGGGGGTGCGTAGCTTCCCTCTCCTAATCACGTCTGCTAACTCGATCGTGTTCTAGCTACGTTTTGACCACTACACGACGTCCTCCAGTAACGTGGTCTGTATCCGATCCGTCCTCCTCCTCGTCCGTCGCCCGCCCCTCTACCAAACCCGAAGAAAATCAGCAAGTCTTTATTGGAATATTCCCAGCATCCCATATATTCGTCCGCGATGAGCTAGCGGACGCCGAGGGCATATTGCCTGACCTTGCCCGCAACATGCAGAATGGAGGGAATGGAAGGATGCTTAACCGCATCAATGCAGGTGACCCGCTCGGAAATTGGAGTCGAGATAAGGCTAGTGTGGGCATGGACACAGTGCGCGAAGAGGATGAAGACGCGGATGGATACATGTCGAGAAAATCATTCAAGCTTGCGCCACCCCCGGATCAGGCAAATTACTCGTCGCGCGCTGCTTTGCCAGTCTATTCCACCAGTCTACGATCTTCATCCCCCGCTGATTCTGGACTTATGAAGCCCCGCCCTCCTCGGCCATCTCGCAAATCTGGAGATGATACTGCTTCAGGCAGTCAGCAACCTATCATCGACGAAATTGCCTCCGCATTGCGCGAATGGCATACTCTCATGTTTCAATATCTCGCACGCAGAGATTACAAACTTTTCATGATAGTCCGCGACCATATCGAAGCGCTCCACTTGGGGCGTAGACAACTCCTCGCGAATACTCTGAGCACAGAGGAAATTCTCAACATGCGACGTGATTGTGTAACCAGGCTAGTCAGCGGAAACCTTGTCCAAGGGCTCGATGTTATTGTTAGACATCCAACTTGGGGCGGTCTGGTTACTGTGGATGTGGAGGGGGAGATCGATCCTCGCAGCTGGGTCAGCGCAGTTCGCATGTACGCCATGCAAGTATCACTCGCATACCTCAACGTCACCAAGCCGCTTTTAGGCCCGAGCACAGAATATATACCCTCCGTCCCATTGCCGACTCCTGCCCATTCAGCTTTCCCCGACTTCCCACCCTCTCACAAAGCGCGTTCACGATCAATAGGGTGTCTTGATGACTCGCAAAGACAATCTACGGCTAAATTCTACCACGTATTCCTGGATCTACGTGCATTTGTTGCTTCTCTCTGTGCGCCAGGGGAAACCGCCGAACTATTCTTCTCTCTCTACAAAAAGCAGGGAACTCAGTTTGTTACGGAGGAATTCTGTGCTATTCTAAACCACAACGGGGTTTTGGCGCGCGATCCGACGAGCCGCATCCGAACCCTTTTTGTTGACCTCGCGGCGTCAGACATCCAGGATCCCATCTATCTCGTGTGTAGGATTGTTCGGAATGGCGCACTCAAAATAGGCAATAACATTGGATCTGGAGCGCCTTATGATAGCCCACGGCGGGGATCCGAAACATCTACACGAGATATCCTGTCTCCCACCTCACTGTCAGCGACAACCAGCGGTTGGGCCGATTCGGCTCCAGGGACAGGCTCTCGCGTCAATGGATTCGGCGACCAGCAACATTTCCGCCGCCCATTTGGTTGCGCTGTACTGGAGCTTACCCAGCTCAGTAAGATGGCAGCTGATCAGGTTGATGTATCTCCACTCAAGGAGTATACTATGCCTATATTTACCCCCACCAATGAGATATCCTTTTCTATGATTCACCAAAATATAATCAGTAATAACACGAAGGATTTCGAGAAATCCCCAAGGTGCGTTTGTTCTCGATCTGTCTGCCGAAATCGTATTTACTATAATGCGTTATTGTAGAGCTGAGGGATTGGCGGTCTCGATCAAAATATTCCGTGGCAATGTAAAAACAGTCGTTCGAGAAAATACCTCCCTTTTGCAAGATACCCCTCATACCCTACGCCTCGGATTTCCGGACGTTGTATTTCCAGGCGATGCTCGCAACGAACTGTATGTCAAGCTCTGGTGTGGAGACTTTACGGGTTCTCAAGCAGGAGGTGGACGGCTCAGTGTTGCTAACTTTGCCCGAAATCAGCTCTCTGTCAATGTCCAGATTAGTGTCGAAGTCAGAGACAACACCGGCGCGACGATCGAAAATGCCATTTCTCAGGGGAGCGGCGAGCCTCCTGTGACTCAGTTTCACTCCATGGTGTTCATGCGATGCAACGAGCCGACATTTGGCGAACTAATCAAAATCCAGCTTCCCTCGAAAGAGATGCCAATTTGGCATCTCTTTTTCACTTTCCGCAACCGGTCGAAGGGTGGGAACAGCAAGAACGCAGCAGATACCTCTGACAAACCTTTCGCTTTCGCTTTTCAGCCTCTCTTCCCTGATTCCAATGCATTCGTCGAGGATGGAAGTCATACACTTGTCATGTATCGTGCGGATAGGCTCGGTCATATAGCACCAGCTCTCTATCTTACTGGACCCTCTCGTTTGAGCGCAGGTCAAAAACCAGAACAGCTGACAATTCCTAGCGAATTGTTACGCCAAGCACCTCCTCTCAAAGATACTCTCACTATCCGTTCTTCGCTTTGCTCTACAAAATTCACGCAAAATTCCGCGTTGTTCAGGCTGCTGAACTGGGAGAAGCAGGACAAAGAGCTGCTTTCTGCGCTGCTCACAAAGTTTACCTTTGTCGGAGAAGGCGAGATTGTTAAGTTCCTGCGCGACATATTTGATGCTTTGTTCGGTATCCTTGTGTCAGCGAATAACCTACTCGGTGAACTTGATCATTTAGTTTTCAATGCACTTGTCACCATTCTCGGTATAGTCCAGGACCGCCGTTTCAGCAATTTCCAACCAGTGCTCGACGTTTATATCGCACAACATTTCAACTGTGCGCCTGCGTCATCGCACATCATCCACTCGATGAACCGTCTGGTGTCGAGTCCCACTTCTCCGGAGACGGGAACACCTCTTCGTGCAGCCCTGAAGGTGTGGCATTATATCTTCAAATTTATAGCTAGATCACGGGAGCTGCAAAGAGTAAAAGAGAGCGGCGTGGGTGGCGGAGCTACGATTGATTATCTCGAAACCACCTTCAAACGGGAATTGCGGGCCCATCTCTCTGGATTTACACATATGATGTCTACATCTTCGCCGCCCTCTATCATCGGAACGCAGACAATTGCATTGCAGCACTTCACCTCCATCCTCCCAGAGCTCGCCAAAATTTACACAACAGTCGAGCTTGTTTCCATTGCGACCACCTTTGCCAATGCTGTCCAATTCGGCAAGGGGAAAATTGTCATCTGGAAGTTGATCATGTATCTTCAAATCGTCAAAAGCTTCCTCTTCGATAATGCGGAATCTCGACCACTCCTCGTCGAGGCCGTTGTTATTTGGATTAAGCCGCACTTTGGACGCTATGACGAATTTACACACACAACAGGAAACGACACTGAATCTACACGCGATATGGCCCGCGTCAACTGGTTGGAAAGCATAAGGTTGTGCATTACCATTGTCGCCGTTATGCTGGACAAGCTTCAAGGATATCTGACTGTTCCTGCCATTATGGCCGACCGCAAGGCATATAAGCAGGAACAGGACAACATCGAGTGTCTTCTGCCTCTGCTTCCTCGGCTTCTGGACTCTTACCGTGAGATTCAATCTTTGGCCTCGAAGAAAGCTATCGAACGAACCAAGACCCCTTCCACTATCAAGGCCCAAGTTCCTGTCACTTTCCCAGAGTCTTATCCGTTTTCGCTTGTTGCCTTCATGCCTGAGCCTCCTCGCGGAGTTAGCAATATTCCAGTTACTCAAGAAGGAGAGTCTGTTTTCTATCCATCATTGGGCGAGGCTGCCGTCGTCTTCCTCGTTCTCATCCTCTCGTCGCCTATAAAGTATATCACCAGCTTCCTCCAAACAATGTTGGATATTGAAGGTCGAGAACGATTTGTCGCATTACTGTCACAATTCTTCAAAGTCGCGACCTCCATTCTTGAAAACGACGCCTTCCCGAAGGCATGGATGAACGTTAACGTTTTGGCTCATAAAGTCTTGATCAAGATTATGGAGCCAATAGCCTTCATTATGGAGAAGGAGTTCATTCCTCCCCAGGAATTGGAGTCAACCTTCGACGCTAACTTATGGAGAGAAGGGTTGCACATGCTGCTGAAACTGCTATCATCGGAACATCTCATGATCGAAGACTTCAGTCCGCAGGTTAGTGCGGTATAAAAATTTTATGTCAGCGACTGATCAATGGGATATTTGCTCTAGAAACGGCGGGCAGTTTGGCGTCTTACGGGTGATATTCGGGGCGAAGGAGCCGCAATCTTGTTGGGCCTTTGGCAAGCACTAGGTTCAGATGAACATTTTTCTACCAGCGGAGAGCCTGCAATGCGTTATGGCGTAAGCTCCTTTGAGATTTACTATATCTGATTGCTTAGAATTGACATTTTCTATAGGGTTATCAAATATACTTGCATGCGCTTGTTGGCCACATTGTCAACCTATGCCTCAGTCATCACGACCAACTACGGAATAATGCCGTTCAGATCTTGTATAGCATGATCGTCTCCGAATATCATCAATCGGAACACTTCGACGGGATTGAGAATGAACTTGTGACGAGGCTAGACTCTTTGTTTATGTCGGATAGCAAGGGTGACGACATCTCGAGAGCCTTCTTCATTGGGCACCTCCGTCATATGTTCGATACCTCTGATGTAGATGAACAATTACGTGATCAACTGTCCAACTTCCTCGACTCGGTCGACCTTTTCCTTGAACTTTTGCTCAGCGTTCGCGCCTTGCCGGAAGGAGAAGAATATGCAGATGACAGAGTCATCGCCACAGTATGTCACCCTGCATGCTTCTGACATTATCTCTGATCTCATTCATTTTTAGCTACGGTTGATGAACTTCATTCGTCGGATTGGCCGAGACGAAATTTATATCAAATACGTCCACCAACTCGTCAATGTAGGCGTCATTTTTCCTGGACTGACGAACCAGAATTAATTCGATTGACATAAATTCAGATGCATCTCCAATCGCAGAATTATGTCGAGGCTGCTTTGACCCTCAAATTGCATTCCGATCTGCATTCATGGGACCTCAACACATTCGTTGGGCCGATGGAGGATTTAGGCCTGCCACAGCAGTCGCATTTCCACAGGAAGGAGACACTTTGTCTTCTCATTCTTGACTATCTCGGTTCGTGTTGTTGTCACCTTTGTTCAAACAACATCAATGACCGCTTTATGCTTTCAGGCAAAGGCAAGGCATGGGAAAACGCCATCGAAATTTGCAAAGAGCTCGCGTACCAGCACGCCGAAGTCACCTTCAATTAGTATGTATTTCAGTGCTATTTCTTACATAGGTATACTGAACATGTACGCAGTGGTCGCTTATCGGAAATTCTGCGGCATCAAGCAGCGTTGCTCGAGCACATAGTGACGGATCAGCGGTTCTATCCAGACTACTATCGAGTTACGTTCTATGGTAACTTCCCTGCGGCGATTAGAGATAAGAAATTCATTGTAAGCCCTCATTCGCATTTGCCCTCATTCCATTGGTTTTGACAAATTCGGATAGTACCGAGGTTACGAATGGGAGAGATTTGGCGCATTCTGCGAGCGTATGGTCAACAAGCATCCGGGCGCCCATCTCCTCCGAACGACTGGAGAACCGCCTGTGGACATTCGATACGGCAACGAACAATACATCCAATGCACAGCGGTTACACCTGAGCCAGATCGCAACCTGCCAGTGTTTACTAATCCTGATGTTCCCCTGGCGGTCCGCACCTATTATGAGCACAGGTTCGACCTTTTCTATTCTTAGCACATGACAGCCCTAATAAGCTATTTTTACAGCGCCATTAACGTTTTCTCATCGTCGCAACAAATCAGAAAGACGACTCGGGACGGAACAGAAGAACTTTGGCTCGAGAAGACTTATTATACTACGGAACAAGCTTTCCCAACAGTCCTCCGGCGCTCCGAAGTGGTCAATGTTGAAATCATCGAAATATCCCCATTGGAGCACGCGTTGCAGGAAGTTGATGACAAGACAAAAGAGCTCGCTGGTCTGCGCCTGAAGTACGAGGCGCTGGCGAAAACGACGCAGGAAGTTTCAACGAATGCGTTAGCGATGAGTCTTAACACGGCTGTGGATGCGCCGTTGAACAGTGGCATCGCATCGTACCGGCAGATCTTTTTCAGTCCAGACTACGTCGCTCGCAATCCGGAGCGCGCAGAGCTCGTCGAGAAGCTGCGCACGGCGATCGACGAACAGGTGCGCATCATCGACAGCTGTCTCAAGCTCCATGGCCTGCTGTGTCCCCCCGAGTTCATCCCCTTCCACGAGACGCTGGAGAAGTTCTTCCGCAAGAACTTCCGCGAAGAGATACGCCGCCTTGCGGTCGACGGCATGTCGGACTCTATCACCGTCTCTACGCGCTCGCAGGTGGGAGGAGCAGCCGCGAGCTCAGCGGCCGTGCAATACCCAGCCTCGACATACGAGCAATCCGTCAAGCGCAGTTTCTCCTCGTCGTCCACCGCGCGCTTCGCTATCCCACCGCTGAATGTAGGCCGCTCGATGTTCTCCATGACACCGCCGCTCGAGTCGCCCGTCAGCCCCGGCGGTGCAAGCAGTCTACATCATCAGCCGCTCGGTGGCCCGGGAGGCGCAGCATCGAAGCAGACGCCGCTGCAGCGACACCTCGCGCATCTAGCGCGGCACGGGATCAACGGGGTATCGTCCGCGCCGGGTGATATGGCGGGCGGCGCGGACTCGCTCTCGGCGGAGTCGCCGCATAACTCGTTCGTGAACGTAGGGGGCGGGGGCGGGATTCATGGAGGCCATATTGGGCAGGCGTCTGGTGCGTCAGTGGCGACATCGTACATGGGGAGCATGGGCTCGTTTGGCTCCATCAAAGGCCGTCTGTCGCGTTTTGGGAGCCTGAACTTTGGGCGCAGCAAGAATGCATCTAATTCGTAACTATTTACCACTTTTGACTACGTTGCTAATCCGTAGATACCTTTGATTTTTCGCCTTTTGACTTTCGTTATCGTTTCCTCTTTGCTTTACTTACATACCTAAGATATCCTCTTCGTATTTCCTACATATCCACACTGTACGTACGCTCCGTCCCCTTTTCTCTCATGGCTCCTGCATCTTTTTTTTTCACCTGCTCTTTTCGTTCGTTCCAGGTCAGTCCTTTGTATCTTCTTTCTTCCTTTTCCTCGACGGTGCTTGTACATTTTAATGCAAACTGCATACACATGACATGGAGACAAAAATGAAAACAATCCATTCCATCCCGCAAGAAACATTCCATACACAGTGCACATTCAAGCTGAACTAAGCTATACATACAGTACAATACAAGAGGAGAAATTCTAAAGAACAATACAGTATACAAGAAAACCTTGGCATGGATAGCTCTACGCCTCCAGGCCATGCCCAAACGTTAAATAGCGATAATGATAACCCAAACAAGAGACGACGACGAGGGACAGACAGATGGGACATGTACAATACATACACAGGCGAGGGAAGACGACGAGGGACGCAAGAGTAGAACTATACACATAACAACAAGCGATGGCGAGTCCATATTTTACTGCACACACACAAAGATACAGAGAGAATAGAGAAAAAGAACCCAATGTGGCCTAGGAGACAAAAAGCCAAAACGAGGACAGGAGAAAGGCAGATCATATATACTGGTCTGCCAAATTCGCGAGCGCGTCGTCCGCGATGCCAGCAAACGTATAGTTGTCGTAAAGATCGAAATCGAGCGCTGGGTTATCGCCAAAGGTATGGATGCCTCCGCCGCCGCCAACCGCTGCACCCGCACCACTGCCGTTGCCGTCTACCTCGTAAGAGGATAGGATATTGTAATTATCCAAAGGCATCTCGACCTTGAACGGCGCGCCCCATGGATTATTGTGCTGCTCAGCGCCCGTCGTGTGGGTACCGTCGCTCGCAAACATGGGGAAGGCTGCGCACGACGAGGAGGTTGCGGAAGACGAGGTCGCGGTGATGACGCTGTCGACGGGCGACGCAAAGGCTGGGTCAAGGTCGCCTGCTGTGCCTAGTGGGAGCGGGAACTCGTCTGCAAATGGCTCGTATTTGGGGATGGTGATGCCCTTTTGCTGGTCGAGGAAACGGGAGTTGATGGCCTCGTCTGGCGATGGGTATGAGAGTTGGATGGCGTAGAGCTCAGGACTTTCTGTGCTGGCGGCAGAGGACGCAGCCTCGGCAGACGATGTGGGAGGGGGGGAGTCTTCTGCGTCGGCGGTCGAGGTGTAGATGGACTGGACGTGCGCGTATGAGCATATTTTGCGCAAATGTATGCGTCATGAAATGGACACTCACGTATTTGGAGAGGATCTTTTCGAGGGCCTGGCCCAGTAAATTCCAGTCGAAGACCTTGAGGTCCTTTTCGATGTTTCGTGGCTTGGGGTCAGGGAATTCCATGATGCGCTGGAAAAAATCGCCAAAGCCAGACTTGTGCTTGGAGACGGTGGTCGGACGGAGGCCCTCGAGATTGCGCCTGATGCGGTTCTTTTCCTCGACGGGAAACTCGCCATTGGTAAGGCGCTCGAGGAGGTAGATGACGTCAACTGAAGTGACGTAGCACGAGTCACTTTCTTCGCGGTAGATGCAGGAGATGACGCTGTCGGCCTCGCAGAACTCGTCCTGGGGGATGGGCTCGCAGGAGACGATGAGACGACGGCCATCCTGGATTTTTGTGAAGCGGACGAGACGACGTCCGACGGCGACCTCTGCGGAGGTCCATCCTGAGCATATAGATGTGAGGGGCGTCACAAGCTCGAGGACAGGGGTCTGGGCGTAGAGGTCCTCCTGGGCGGCGGCTGCGGCGTGTTGCTGCTTTGTGCGCATGAGGGACTGGGCCTTCATGCGACGATGAAGGCGAGTCTTGCGCTGAGGAGGCGATTTTGAAAAGGGCGAGCGGTCTGCGTCGGGGGGTGGATTGGGCCGTCTGCGCAGAGAGGTGACGTCAGAGACCTGCAGTCTGGACAGCTTTGCAGCAGAAGCAGCGGCGTCGGACGAGGAGGACGCGGTGGACGCGCGACGTTCGTGGTGGCCTGTCATGTTGAGGGTGAGATGAGAAATGTAAAAAGGAGAAGAAAAAAAGGGTACCAGACGCCCAGTAGGAAAACTCGCCAAAAGTGACGGTGTCGAGTATGTCATTGTCCTCGTTGAGCGCCTGGACAGAGATGAGGACCTTGGTAGAAGGGAACTGTGCGCGGTCGAAGGGGGGCGCGGCGGCATAGAGCTGCCAGCGGCCGTAGGAGACGGCGGGGAGCTGTCTGACCTTTGTGGGGACGGCCTTGTTGCCGACGACGAGACGGACGTACATGGCGTCTGCGAGGTCTGGGTGGAAGTGGATGCGGACGGTGATGGGGACGCCGCGCTCGCCCTCGGTGGGGGTGTAGCCGAGGACATGGATGATGCCCGTGGGCGAGACGATGGGGGGCGAGTCGGAGGAAGCCATGCCCAACCCAGCGGATCACCCACATACTTATACACCCCGAAAGGGGCTGTTCCGCCGATCGGCGCCAATCATATTGTTCCGCCCAAAAAGTACACAACGCCGCTATTTATCGCACCCTGCATGCGCCCCCGCCCATGTCCGTCCGTCCCACCACCGCACCACGCACGGCACGTGTCCCTCGTGCGACACCACCCGCCCGCACACCCCGCACCGCCGCACGAACAGGTCCGCATACGCCAGCACGTGCCCCGCCACCGTCCCCAGCCCGTCCCCCCCGTCCCCGCCCTCCAGCCCTCGCCCGAGCTGCTGTGACACCGTCCCGTACACCTCGTACTTCGACTCCCCCCGCCCGCCCCCGCCCTCCCGCGGCCCGAACGCCCGGATCGTCTCCACCACCACCTCCCCCGCCCGCCCGACCCCGACCCCCATGTACACCGTCATCACGTCCGCCAGCGCCAGCCGCACCACCCGGCCCTTTATCCGCATCTTCGCCGTCGCGTGCGTCTCGTTCCACGCCCGCGCCCATGCTCCAAGCTCCCCCAGCGGCACCGCCGGCTCTGGCCGTCGTGGCAGCAGCACCGTCGGCGTCCGCCGCTCTTCGGTGTAGTTTTCAGGACTCGGCGCGCGTCTGTTGGCTGCGTCAGTCGCGCGTTCGCAATTGATGACCCCCCAGATAACGCACCTTCGCTTTCGGTTCTCCCGGCGCACCTCCGTCCCGATCCCACTCGCCCCATCCCGTTCCAGGCTCTCCCGCGCCTGGTGGAGAGCGGCCTGCACTGGCTCAGACATGACCACTTCTCCTATTTCTTTCACCACCCTAAACTCGTCCCCCGTGCTCGTCCGCATCTGCAGCAATGCAGGCGGCACCTGACGCACCTGCCCCAGCCGCGTATGCAGCGCCTCCAGCTGCTCGATCTGTTCTTTCAGTCTTTCGGTCATCGTCGTCCTCGTCGAAATGCAAACGGCCACTTGTCACACACACACTTGTCACACACACACTTGTCACACCCGTTCCATACAATTATTGCATTCTTATCTGATAAGATTTCTACGTCCACACCCCGGCCCCCACCAATCCGCCCCATCCGCCGCCGATCTCTCCTACCTGAAAGAACACCATCCGCGACGAGTCATCTACCATACCGATACGGAAGCTGAACAAACCCTTCATCGACTCCAACGCCCTATTCAGTTCGGATGTAAGCTCAAGTTCCGTCCCTTCAACCTACATCATCGTTTTGATCAGCAGAAGATTCCTTGTTATGACGCCATGACGAACGCTGTTACCGCTCAGGCCTAGAGCCTCCAGCACTTTGCTTGCGCTCGCAAAGTCGCCCACTCCAAGCCAAAACGCGACGTCGCCCGTGTCGTCGCTCTCGTTGCTTGTGCCCACCAAAATGCTCGAGCATGCGAGCGCGTACGCGCCATCCTGCGCGCTTTTGGCAAGCGCGTATAAATATCGTGCAGTCGTCTCCGACGGCGGTGTCGACGAATAGAGCACAAGATGCTCCGGGTCAAATTGTAACTCTTTCGTGGACGCACGGCAGAGTAGCTTCGCAGTTGCCGCCAGGGGCAACGCGTCGAGCACAGTCGTCTTCTCACGGATGGTAGTGGCGAGGTCGTCAGTGGGAGTCGTCATCGTGTCGGCGGTGCAAGGTCAAGTGCAGGAGTGACGTGACAGATGCCGAAGTGTGACGTCTGCCAATGATATTTTCGCAAACGTTCCCAGTGCAGTCTCTCATTTCCTCCAATGCTTCGCAAGGCCGCGCGCAACAACGCCGCCGTTATCCACCGCCGTCTCCAGTTCGTCCCCTTCCGGCATGCGTCCCCGGCCTACCACCGTCTCTACTGCGTCCCCCCGCCAACGCCCCCGCCCACCGCGGCCAAACTCCCGGCCGGCGACCAGCCCCCTCTGCCCCTCCCGCCCCACAAGAAACCCAAGCTCGACCTGCGTCCCGCACCCGTGAAGCCCAAGCCGCCATCTCCCCCGGCCAGCGCGCCCCCTCCCCCCACTACCGCAAGTACCACGCCGCAGACCAGTGCCCCGCACCACGTACCCGCGACCCCATCGCTCAGCGAGGCTTCCAAGGAAGCAAAGCACGATATTGAAGACGCCGAGGCCCACGGAATCCTTGCACCCCCTCCCTTGAACGCAAATTGGGTCCAGCGCACCTTGCACCAGGTTATCCAGATTGCTGTACATGTTTCCACTCTACATTGGCGGTTCATCAACTTAATGTTGTCTTTTTAATTATCAGAAATTCTACTACCGTGGCACCAAGCTCATTTTCACTCGGCGGAAAGCCATCGCACTCATCCATGCGCGTGTGCAGGCAGGCGGGGCACCACTCACGCGTGCCGAGTTTCGTCTCATCACAACACAGAAGGACGATATGGCCAAGTGAGTTCTTACAATTTCCTTATCTCCAATTACTCAATATTATTCTGCACAGACTCGTCCCATTCTTAATCATTGCACTCCTTCTCGAAGAGGTTATTCCTCTGATCGCAATCTACGTCCCCGCGATGCTCCCCTCGACATGCATTCTGCCGTCACAGCGCGCCCGCATCGAGGAGAAGCGCACGGAAAAGGCGCTCGCGTACGAGACGGTCTATGCGGGCTTGTATGCGGCGCTGAAGGAGCAGACGGCCGCTGCCAAGGGCTTTTTACCCCTTGCGGCGTTGAGGGTGGAGGACGCGCCCATGGCTGTATGCGGGTATGTCTTAGTTATGGTTTCCTTTGTTTCGCTTTTTTTGCCTACCTCTTCTCTTGTTTTCCTCTATTCTGCATGCCTCTGCGCGTCCAGACCGCTTTCCATGCCCTGCCCGCATAGCTCTTCTATTCGGGCATTGTCATATGCTTCACTTCTATGTTTTTTCTTTTCCTCTCCGAAATTTGCAATTTGCAAATCACTGACCGTGTCCTCCGTTGTCTTTTTGCAGGCAACTAGGGCTCTCGACCATCGGCTTCGATGCTCTTCGCCTACGCCGCATACGCAAGCATCTGTCGTTCATTGCTCGTGACGACGAGAAGCTTCTAGAGGACAGCACGCCGCTTTCGCGTCGCGCGCTTGTGGAGGCGATTGAGGAACGTGGAATGTGCGTGCTATTTCTGGGTTTCCCTTTTATGGCGGGTGTACGATTGACTAATCTCCTCTCTCTTTCTTGCAGACGGACTTCACCTAATCTGACGCACAAGCAGCTGCAGTCGCGTCTGCAGTGGTGGCTTGACTCCGTCAAGGCGACCACCGAGCTTGCTGACGCCGCCGCCACCGATGCAGCGCTCGGGCGGAGACTCGCACTTGTTATCTTGAGTGCGGGTCAGTCATGATCATAGATGGCCATGATGATATTAATACTACTACCTTGCATAAGTACTACCCTTCATTATCATATACGTATTGATTCCTGGCGATCCCCGTTGGTACAGTACTTTAGTATACATATTGGATCGCTCTTTTTTCTGGCTGTAACTACCATTGCGCCGCTGCATAGACTAACTATCTTAATAAAGTACACCCCTACCCCCATGCGCACTATTATCACGGCATAAATTGCTCAATTTTGAGTGGAGGCTGCTGTCGATCTTAATTCCTCGACTCGGCTCCGATTTCCATTCGCCACGATCACCTATATCCTCGTTCGCTCATTCGTCCACACTCGATCACGGGCCTGGACCCACTTTCTCCTTTCCTCGCGGAGCCTTCGCGGGCGCCTCTCCAGCAAGCTCCAGCGCTTTTCATTTTGGGGCTCTCTTCGATCCTTTCATAATTCTTCACGATAAGTTTCCGTTACATTACTTTTTACACATGATTAACCACAGCGAGCGATAGTAATACAGTCGCGAAAAACAGATGAAAGCGAACGTATACACGACGGCGTCATTGTGTGGCCACTGCCGCCAAGCACGATTTGGGAGGGGCGTCTCAGGACGGTGGTGCTTGGAGTGTCCGGACATATGCGAGGGTTTGCCAGCCCCGGACGGCGGATGGCCGCATTATAATCGCGCGCTGCGCCTGCGCCCGCGCTATGCGTGTGCTCGTGCTTCCTTTTTCCTCTATTGGTAATTCTTCGCTGTCTTTTTGCAGCGCCTGCGCGACCGCGCGGATGCTCAGCGCCAGTCCAGCTGCATCCACCCCTCCCTCAGCCGCGTCCGCCATACCGCTAGTAGAGCCCAATACAGAAAGTGCATCGGACGCCGCCGTCGGGGGATCGTCCGCGAGGCCAGTCTGCAGCATGAGTGTCGCCAGCCGTGTACGCGGCCCCAGTCTGGAAGGTTCGGCGAATACTGCGTGCTGCGCGGTGGAGAATGCTGCTTTTGTGTCGTTCTGTATTGATTACGAGGAATGTGAGATAGGAGCGGAAAATCCATTGAGTTCAAGCAAAGTAAATAAATGATTCTAGAAAGAATATTCGACCAATGCAAAAATGCATTTTAGGTCGCGCGTCCACGCACGTACGCACGCTGCTGGCGGCCGCGTCGAACACGCTTCTTATTTCGCAATGAAATGGTGTGTATTTGCCTCCCAGAATGAAAGTAACGACGCCACCGCCGTCAGAGAAATGAAATGCACAAACAATCTGGGAAAGAATAACAGACGAAAAAAATTCTTACCTGGGCGAGATGGTGCTGGATCAGCAGATAGTCCACATGTCGTTCTGGGTCGAGCTGGTGCTTCTGCTCAATAGGTAGAGCAAGTATCTCAGAAAGAGCAGCGTCGACAAGGCCGTCGTCGTTCGTGAGAATTCCCATGCCTGCAAGCGCATTGATGGCGGCTAGATTTTCGGGATCAGATGCAATGCTATAGTGCGCCACACAAAAATGAGTAAGCCAAATTATGTCAGATGAAAAGTAGGAAAAACATACCATTCGAGCAACCTCGATTTCGCAGTTTCCTTCGCTTCTTCCGTCCCGATGGCCCACAGCGTCTGCGCCAAGACGAGAGTGACATGCCCGCGCAGTGCTTGATTTGATCCAGCCACAGCATGGCCATCCTCCAGAAACCCAAGCGCGGCCTCCAAGTTTCCAAGGAAGAAATGCGCAAGCCCGGACCCAAGCTGCGCCTGGACCTTCAGCGCCTGCGTCGGGTTAGTCGCATCATCTTTGTCGGCCAAGAGACCGAGGGCCGTCTCGAATGAGGTGATGCATTGTTCATAAGCGCCCTGTGCTAGCAGCAACCGTCCAAGAGTGGTATTTGCGATTACATATCGATTCTCAACTTCTGGGTCCTCAGTTTCTTCGTACGCAGTCTCTAGGGTTTTAATCGCCCCTTGTACGAGTTCTTCTCCAAAAGATAAATGCCCTAGGCGTTCACAAACCAGCGAGAGCAGGTGCAAGCCCGAGGCATCACTTGGCCGGTGTTGGCAGTATCGATTGAGGAAGAAAAAGGCAGGCAATAACACTTCCTGGACCTGATCGTTGTGCTGCAATTTCTTGGTCTGTGTAAATACTTGAGAGGAGTACTCATAGTCTGCTTCAGACTTCGTGAACACAGGATGTCAGTAGGCGCGCTCAACTTCGAAAGAATAACTTACGACTGGATTAGGGAGACCGACAGCGTGCTCTAAGAGGAGAGTCGCGTCCGTTTCATGGCCATTGGCCATGGCAATCAAGAATTGCCCAACCCATGCCAAAGTGTTATCGGGATCGAGGACTTGTGCACGGTACAAAGCCTCGTTTGCCAGCTCAACGTCACCATGATATGCGTACAACAATCCGAGCTTGACCCACGTATCCGCATTTTTTGAATCGATTTCAAGGGCTCTAATGTACGCGTGTTGAGCAGCCTTCGCATGCGTCAGGAAGTAGGCATTTCCCAATGCGGCCCAGTAGATATCCTTGGCAATATCTAGTTGAATAGCTTTCTTTAAAAACTCAATAGATTTTTCTTTCGCAACTTTGGTATCGGTTGTCGGTGTCGTCTTCTCTGTCCAAGATTGAAGGGCAACGGCGACATCATACCAGGAACCAGAACTCGACGCTTGGCTCAGAGATAGCTGGCAAAGGTACGCATATATGGAGACGATGACAGCTTGAAGGCCACTTAAGCTTTCTTCTTCACTGAACGATGGCAAAGGTACAATCTTGACAATTTGTTCTGTCCTTTCTTGGGGTGGAAGGAATTTGATGACTTGCAGTGATTGGCGGATGGCTTCCTCCTTGATGAAGGTGAAAAACCTGGATAGCTGGAAGGCAGCATCTCCGATTATCTTCCATGCAATGGTTCGGAAACCAGGCACTCTTTCGATCATATTAAGTGCCACCTCGATGGCATCCATGAACGATTGTTCTGCACGAATTTGGAATCCATCGGAAACTTGTGAGCAACCGAGATCTAAATGTACTTGTCCCAGTAATGCCAAAACCCCAGCTTCGTCGGGCAGTGTTTCGCGAATAGCCTCCAATATAACGGTAGCATCTTCGTAGAGACCCATGCATTGCTTGACATCGGCGATGAAGTAGGAACAGAGCCAGTCATCCGGGTTCATCTCATGGGCATGAGTGAGCGCTTTGAGAGCAGCGACATGTCTTCCTGCTTTGTTATAAGCTTCGCCCAATCGGACCCAGAGTGGTTGATCTTCTGGTTCCACCCTGAGAGAAATTTGAAACGCTTGGATGGCTGCCGGGTAGTCCTTATAATGCTGCCAAAAACAGTAAAAAAAAACAAGGACCAAAGTGACGAAAAAGGTGAATGGCTCACAAATTTGACAACACCGACTGCTTTCCATGCCCAAGAATTTGTTGGAAGATACCTGCTCGTGGCATCGAGTTCTGCCTTCTGCAGCCCTGCATTGAGACCACCTTCGCCATCGATCGTTCTTTGCGCTACGACTTCAACCAAGTCCCACTCTCTATCATTCGCAAATCCTTCTGCCAGTCTCCGAGCTGCTATTGTCTCTCGTGCGTCGAGCTCAAACGCTTTTTGAAAGCATTTGGATGATCGGATAGGATCAGGTGGAGACGATTGTTCAAGATAGTAAATTCCCAAAGATGTGAATGCTGGAGCAAACTCAGGATCTTGTTTGAGTGCGCTTATAAAGCTTTTATATCCTTCTTGTATACTTGTGCCTAAAAGTTGTTATAATTTAGAGCGCGTTTTTGGAAGACGGACAATTGGATTTTACCTCCGATACTCATATTACATTTTCCGATGCGCCATAAACAACGCGCGCGTTCATGATTTAGGTAGTCTCCGACAAGTCCTTCGAGAATTTGCATTACTTGCTGCAGCTGAACTAAACTCTCTTCATAACGACCCAGCTGATATGCACACCATGCATGCTCTTCTTTGGCGCGCAAGCCCAGGTTCATATCGTCTGGAAGCAGAGCCGAAACTCGATCGAAGACGGCTGCCGCCTCATCCCAGCTTAACGCAGCTTGCAAAATATAGCCACGGCCCATTAAAGATGCAGTATTCTTTGGCGACCGCGCAAGAATCTCGTCGATGACGCGAGTCGCTTCCAGATGATGTTTAGGGGAGAAAAAGTGCACGAGAGAGGTAGATAGTACAACTTGAAGCCCTGTGCGGGTCCTACAGACTCTGTGAGGCCCACGAACAACAACATCAAGGGATTGACACACTTCGGTAGGGACTTTGCTAGATCTGATTCCACAGCATTCAAATTCCGCAGACCTTGCTTCGAGGTTTTGATCGCATTCTCATAATCAAGTTCATTAAGATACACTTCTGCCAATATTCGAGTACCCAAAATGGTATCAGAGAGCCCAAGAGATGAATTCTGTATAAGGGTATCAGCACATAAATTTAACTACTAAAGACACGTTTGAGGTATTTACCAAGATTGTATCCAATGGGTCCACATCTTCGTCCAAAGAAAAAAGAGCTTGTTCCTCTTCGTCTTCCGACAATACCTCTTGATTGTACGCAAAATAACCACGGAACAAGGAAGAGAGCGCTGACTCTGGAAAAAGCCTGATGTAGGACCGAACATGGTCACGACCGTATTCAGCTGCCGACCCACTCAATACGTGGAAAGACATCTCATGAAGACATTAAAAACTCACACAAATCCTCGCAATCAGTACCCTCAAAGTGCATCCTCCACCCCAACTCATCCGGTTTCTTGAGCAGTACAATACCCTGAACGAGCTCATCTAGCTCATGCGCAACTTTCTGCTTCAGTGCTCGTCCGTCGGCTGTCGCGGGTATTGACTGCAGATATTGTTGTTTATACCGCAGCTGCTTGGCCTCAATATCGCGCCTTAGCTCGTCCGAGGTATTAGGATGGTTGAGGATAGACTCGTAAAGAGTGATTAGCTGTGCATAATGCAATATATCATCAGAATCCACCTGCACGCAATGATCGAAACAGAGAGATGCAACCTGCCTGCGACTTGTCAAAAATCTCCAAAAACACCTCTTTGCGCAACTGCTCGGGAGTACCTGCCCCAAGGCGCATACGCTGCCTTTCCACCTCCCGTTTAAATGTGTCCGCTTCGAGCGCCTCGGTCAGCGCTACGACTTCCTCCAACACACGAAAGCCATTATGAATCGCTTCTTGGGCGTCATTTGTCGTTGATCCGGTTGGATTAGTTGGATCTGGGGGAGGCAAAGTCGACAGTAAGGAATATACTTTGGATTCGGGAAGGTAGTATGATAGGCCGCTGATAATCTGTACACAAGGGACATTCATTGAGCTGGACTCGACGCGGGCTTCAATGCACGTACTTGTTGCCGCGATCCATTATTTCGATAGAGCACGATGAGTTTTTGCAGTGTCTCAGCACATTTGACAGCATCCTGGCTAAGTATCACGTTTCACACTTTTTTCAACACTCGATTCTTTCGAAATATAATGAACGCACCTCTTATTAAACACACCCACAAGCTGTACCAGAACCTCCGCTTGCTTCATCCAATCACCCTTCCTATCGTAAAAATTTGAGAGCCCCTGAAAAGCAACGTATCAACAGCCAAGTTGGTCAAAACGGTATACCATGCAAAGACGGTAGATCCAATGTATTGCACCTGATCAACAAAACAAAACGCACCTGCCATGCTAGAGGCTGCGCCGGATTCAGAGCAATTGCTTTGCGATAGATCTTGATTAACGTGTGCACAATCAGAATTAATCCACTAGCATGTGGCTACAGGCCATAAAAGAGAGGTACTGTACTTGCTCGCTCTGGTCGAGCTCGCCCAGCTCTAGATGTGCGAGTGCAAGAAAGACATGGCTATGTGGCAAAAGAGAAGGTGTAAATGGGTGAGATGGTTGATACGGAATGCGGGACGGACGCGTTGTAGTTCTCGGGCTCAAAGTCTAGCACGAGCGCCGACTCCTTTTTGGCGGTCACATAGTCTTTTTTCGTGATACCATCTCGTGCGGCCTTGAGGTGCGTTTTCGCAAAAGACATTGACGCGGAAATTGAGGAACGAAAGTATATATTACGAATAGTATGTTGGGGTCGACGATTCGCGCATGGAGGTCTGTTTGAAAGCGAGTCTTGAGATCAGCCCGCGCTATCAACTCTCAAGTAGATTAGATTAGATTGTGTTCTATTATTGGCGTTCGCAAGTAAGCCCTGAAACGTTGGCTCGGAGCAGGCGGTAATTCTCGGTGCGAGGGCTGAGATGGCTGTAACTTAGGGTTATACTACTGAGAATACACGCTTTAAAAGTGAATAAACAAAGATATAATGTGAGGGTATAGAAGGAAGCGATTATAAAACGATAGCGCTAAAATACAATGAAACAATATAATCCACGTAACCGCCCAAAACGAGAAAGGAACAAGGTATACTGCCTGTATGCCATACAATACAAAGGACTAATAATGATCAGAATAAATCAGATACTGATACCGCCGCGTACATGACAGGTATCAGAGCGGGGTCTGCGGAAGCGAAGGTGAAGGCAATGAAGCAGTCTCGCGTTGTAGATGCTCCACATACTCGACGAGGAATTTGACTTGCTCATATGTTTCCACGGCTTTGGCACTTCGCCGTCTCCGCACTAGAGTGATGACTTTCTCGACGAAGGGGATAGGGTCCTGCTGCGGTGCGGCAGTGAGTGCTGAAACGTTCGCAAGCCCATTCTGTGCGCTATTGATGGTTGTCGCATTATCAAGCCAGCCACACAGCCCGAGTCGGATCAGCCAACAGCAGGCCACGACGCCTGCGCGGCCGACGCCTCCTCTGCAGTGTACGAGAACAGGAACGCCAAGCAGGGTATACCGGTTGATGATATCAACGAGATGGGTATCGAGAAATGCTGCCGATGTAGGTGCAAGACCCTCTGGAATTGGCAATCTATTTCAGGTTATATACATTTCAGTCTGAGTGCGACACTTCATCATTGAAACGTACATACCGGAGAACATCAATTCCGCTTTGTTTTGCGCATTGTGCGTACTGTGGCCATGGAGCGCCCAGAAATTCAAGTTCATCGTTGTCCAAACAGCTTTAGACCTAGAAATTAGCCTGACTTTTCTGTGGGGAAATGAAAAGCAAACTGACCAGACGACGCAGCCGACGCCCAGTTCTTTCATGCGTCTCATATCTGTTTCAAGATCTCTACAAACGGCACTTCGGCCCTTGACTGGACCGTCAAGGCGTACTGAGAATATGTAAGCGCCCAAAAGAGGATTCGTAGGGACAGAAAGCACACCTTTCTTGCCTGGACATGACGATAAGAATAGATTTCCAATTGTGAAAGCAGGAGGAATCTGACTATGTTGGCGGTAGGGAATAGCTTTTGGGATCATAGTCATAGACGGCATCCGCGAAAACGGAGGAATGGAAGGTCGGCTTGATTTTGAGAAAAGAGCAGCAGAAGTAGGAATTGACATGGAGAGGGAGACAGACAGATTAGAGTCGGGAAAGCGAGTCAGTGTGACTTGATCTGTGCATATGTGGGTATCCTGGGCGATGCCCGAGTTCAAGGCTGCATGAAGGGCGTCGCTCACATGTGAACGGGTACGAAAGTGACTCTGTGGAGTCTGCTTAACGTAGGCAGAGCGACAGGGCGGCTTGGGCGAGGGCAGAGGTTGCAGGGCCTGGAGGCGCGTATCACGCAGAGAGGACAGACGGTCCAAAGTAAATGAGGGGGGTATATCGAGGAGACTGGGGGCGCTTTGGGAGAGCAGGGCGTGCGAGGAAATGAGGTCGAGCAGATCCAGGGGAATGATGCACGAGATGCTAAAGTGTGGAGAATAAGGTGACAAACGCGCATGGAGAAGAGGGGACAACATACTTGATGGGGTGTGTGCGTGACGTTTTCACCTGTGCTTGGGAAGACATGGACAGCGGCTCTGAGATAGCAGCCATGAGCTGGTCGTGGAGACTGACAGATGGACAGGTGTCGGGTTCGTCTGGGGCCGGACACCATGCACTGAGACGGTCGGTGAGCGCCTGGCGGGCACACAGCTGGGCGAAATGGTCGGGAGCATGAAGGGAGATGGGCAGGTATGGGACAGGAGCGCCTGGCGACGGACACGGATTAGGGGGCGACGCGTGATGTGAGGGGCGGGGACTGACCGTGGACGCCGAACTTGGCGCGGCTGTAGTCGCTGGCGTGGTGCTGGGACGCGAGACGGGCGAGCTGGGGCGCGTTGGACGGGGACGCGTCGGACTTGGGCCGGAGGGGGCTGGGGAGCATGGGGGGAGGGGACAAGAATATAATGATGGTGACGGTGCACGTGCTTGGGCTTCTTTGCTCTGTGGTGGTCACGGTGGATTCCCACCCACTCTCTTCCTCCAAGTTCCTCGTCTTTTGCAGCAAGGCTGGCTCTCGCTCGTCCCCTCAGCCGCAGCCCCCTCCACGGTCCTTCATTCCACTCGTTCACATGGCCCTTCGTTTCCAGACGAACTACGACTTCACCGATGTCCCCATCCCAACCACCCGCCAGCCCCCTCCTTCAGGCGCAACCATCCGTCGCGCAAAGACTCTCACAAAGCCAGAGCGTGGTGTTGCTCCCGTCCCCCTCATAAACCCCCCCAACCTCCTCCCCGCTCCTGCTGGTCTCCCCCTTCCCCCCACCAAGGACGACTACAATGGCTCTACCTCGTGGCGCATTTTCTCCCGTATTGTCACCTTCTGGGCCCCCGATTTCGTCCTCAGCTCAGTGGGTGGCCTCAAGGATAAGGCAGTTCGCCAAGCATGGAGAGAAAAGGTCGCCCTCTGCTTCCTTATTGCCGTCATGTGTTGCGTCGTTGGCTTCATGACCGTCGGTTTCCAGAAAGTCCTCTGTCCAGAAACCAGCATTTCCAGCTTTATTTCTGTCGGCTCTTCCACCAACGTCCTCGCCGTACATGGTACCATGTACAACATCTCCCATATCAAAGTCCCAAGCGGTGTTACCCTTTCCACCTTGACCAGCGCCCCTGGCCAAGATATCACCCCTTACTTTGTGCGGAGCGCCTCTCAGTTCAAATCATGTTCAGGCCTCAAATTCCGTGTCGCCCTCGACGATCCCTGTCCAACAGCTGACTCTTGCCCTTTAGGGCTTCTCAATTCCACTGCCGCCTTCACTAACCTTGGTATCACCAACACCCAGTTCATCGCCGGTTATACCTGGGATCAAGTTGCCAAACTTTCTGGATTCCTTGTCCTCGATGGTGCCGTCATCAACCTCACTCCATATTTAGCGCTCCATAAGAGCCCTATCCCGTCCGACAGCGTAGACGCAGCCATTCGCACCATCATGGCGTCCGACGTCAGCGGTAGCGGGAAGGATGCTATTCGTCTTTTCTACAATCGGGGTGATCTCAAGTCCGCCATTGGATGCATGAAAGAGCGTTACTACGCAGGCAATATCGATAAAGTCACTCCAGGTTGCTTCGTGTCGAGTTTATTCCTCTACGCAGGTCTAATCGTCATCCTCGGATTGGTTTTCATCCGTTTCGTCATGGCATGTATCTTCAACTGGTTCCTTTCAGAGAGACTAGCGGGACCGCCCACCAACCAGGATCTCAATCGTTCTGCCATCAGTCCGGCGGTGATGCCAGAAGGAGCCAACGTTTCCGTTGACAACAAGAACGGGACTGCGCCCTGGGCAGGTGGTCAGAAGAAACTCGTCAAGGGCAACAAAATCGTGCCCTCGCTGACATCCTCGTCGAGCACGACGTTGATCAATTCAGACAGCGGCACAGCACCCATCATGAGCTTAGCGCAGATTGGAGCCGAATTATTTGCAGTTTGCTTGGTGACGTGCTACTCTGAGGGCGAGGAATCGTTGCGCACGACCCTGGATTCCATATCAACGACGACATATTCCGATGCTAGAAAACTCTTGTTCATTGTTGCTGACGGCATGATCACTGGGGCTGGAGAAAAAAGGAGTACGCCTGATATCTGTGTTTCTTTGCTGGAAGCAGATCCTCGCTTTGGAAACCCTATCCCTATGGCATATTCTGCTGTCGGCTCAGGGGCAAAGGCTCAGAATCGGGCAATGGTGTACGCAGGTCATTATAGTGCGTATTCTATGCATACTTCAATCCTTTGCACTCTATTCACTAATGATTAATTAAACAGCTGTGGCCGGACGCCGAACGCCTACCGTCATCGTCGTCAAGTGTGGAACTGATGCAGAGGCTGTATCTGACAAGAAACCTGGCAATCGCGGGAAACGCGACAGTCAGCTCATTTTGATGAACTTCTTTTCCCGCGTGACATATAACGATCGCATGACGCCCCTGGATTTTGACCTTTTCCGGAAAATTCACATCCTGATGGGGGTTACGCCTGACTTTTTCGAGGTTTGCCTTATGGTGCGTTGAAGATGTTATCCTGCGTATATATTGCGGATTTTCAACGCTGTTTGAATTATAGGTTGATGCCGACACCAAAGTATTCCCATCATCGTTGAAGCATCTTGTCAATTGCATGCATCACGACCAAATGATCATGGGTGTTTGCGGCGAAACTCGTATTGCGAACAAGCGTGATTCATGGGTGACAGCCATTCAGGTTTTCGAATATTTCATCTCCCATCATTTGGCAAAAGCATTTGAGTCCGTATTTGGAGGTGTTTCTTGTTTGCCGGGATGTTTCTCCATGTTCAGGCTCAAAGCACGGAAAGCGACAGGCGACGATTGGGTCCCTCTCATCATCAAACCCGAAATCGTAAAGGAATACAGTCAATGCGAGGTTACCACATTGCATCAGAAGAATCTACTCTTGCTCGGTGAAGATCGTTTCCTTACGACCTGTTTGCTGCGAACCTTTCCGAATAGGAAGATGATGTTCCTGCCGCAGGCTAGATGTAGGACTATAGTTCCGGATACCTTCAAAATTCTTCTTTCGCAACGTCGGCGATGGATCAATTCAACTATTCATAATCTCATGGAACTAGTTCTCGTTCGCAATCTTTGTGGTACATTCTGCTTCAGTATGCAGTTCGTCGTTTTCATGGATCTGCTCGGCACCGTAGTCCTTCCTATCGCCATCAGTTTGACATATGCGCTCATTGTCAGTATGGCCATCACACCGCCGAAATCGTTCGAAGAAGCTATTCCATTGATGCTGCTCATTGCCGTTTTGGGTCTCCCAGCCGTCCTGATTATGATCACGACAAGAAAGGTGATATACGTCTTTTGGATGTTAATCTATCTACTTGCTTTGCCCGTATGGAATTGCATTCTGCCGCTATACGCATTCTGGCATTTCGACGACTTTTCTTGGGGGGAAACAAGGTATGTGATGTGTCACTCAGTTTCAATGACTTTGCCTTGAACTTTTTCCTTTGCTCAGAAAAGTAGAAGGAGAAGCTAAAGGAGAAGGACATGGTGGTGGAAGTGGTCATTCAAGTTTACCTGCTGTACCGATGCGCCGTTGGGAGGATTGGGAACGTTCGAGATTACGGAAACTGAAGCGCGAAGAAAGACGCCGCAAGGACTTTGAGCGCGCACATCCAACGGGCTACAATGCAGGCGACCGTGGCGACTTCCTTGTTGCACCAGATACTCGCAGCATGTATACGCGAAGTCAATACGATGGCTCCGATACGATGTCGCTAAACTCCTCAGACGACGATCATTGGGGTACGCAAATCGGTGCCTACAACGAACATAACGCACAATTCCCACCACCGCCAGTCGGGCTAAATCTTCCGCAAGACGTGGACAAAGCAAAAACTCTGGACGGCGCCGAGCTAGAAGCCATGCTGGAAATGGGATTCGACGACCGGCCACCGGTGCCCACTGGCACATATATGCCGCGCTATCAACTAACCGATGGGTCAACTACACAACTTGCTAATGTCGGCGGGAACGGATATTCACCGCTAGCTAGATCGGGCTCGCCAGGAATCGCGAACCAAAACCTAAATAATATGTTATCACCTACATCACCTACAATACCTCTCTCAGGCGAAGCTGGGCGCCGGCCGCCTCGGAGTGCAGGTCCTGACCGCTACGGGCCACTTGGTCCTCTCGACCCCGAGACGAAGTTTTGATGAAGGTTGGGCGTCCTTCGTCCCTTCTGACCATCTTCCCAAGACACCATTTACCCCACCCTCACATACCTGTCCCGATCCTTGCATTATTAGCTATACCCCGCACCACACCCATCCAATGTCATTTACGTAGCTTTTGCCCCTCGACCATACTTTCATGATGGACCACGGAAGTTTCTTAAGTACGCCTTTTTTTTTAATACCCATAGCAATACTTAGTAGTAGCCACACTATGGGACACCTGGGTTCAACGTTATCTTCGTAGCTTGTTGGGCCATCATGTCGTTCATTTCATCTATTTGCGCATCGTTTTCCTTTCCCTAACATTATAATATCTCTGGAATAGGCATGCACGAGAACAGGAAAAGAAGGGCGAATGAATTTCAACGACACTTGCAACTTCTTTGTGGGACAGTAAGTAGTAATTAACGGCGGGGAGGCGGACCCGCGATGCCGTTTCGGCACCCTGGCAGTTGCGTACAACCTGTCCGACTGTCTAAGCCGACTGCGACGTTGCTGCAACGTTCAATCCGCAGCTTCGAGCTTGAGCTTGCATCCTCGTTTAAAACACCTGAAACTCATACCTACTTACATACTCTTCTGCCCCGATTCAATACATCACCAATAATTGACGCCAATGGTTGTTTCCAAGGATCAGTTAGTATGTGTCGCCTAATTCTGACTATCTCGCTGTAATCTGACCGAAAGTGCAGTGGGCGACAGGTCACGACGAAACGGTGGAAGTCAACCAGCGGGCTCTGATCGACAAAGTCCTCGCTCGCTATTCCGGGGAATTTACTGTCTTTCGTGAGCTATTGCAGAACTCGGATGACGCGCAGTCAGAAGCCGTAGAAATCAGGTTCGAAACGCAGGCGTATCTTACAAGCAAGAACAAGGAACAGCTTAGCGAGACTAAAGAGATTACGTCGGGTAGCTCTCTACCTGATCTTAAGACTTCGCATGTACGATAGATATTCGTCTATCCACCCCTAATTGTTAGTTCTGATCATTCTTTAGGTTCACCAATGGACCTTCAAGAACAATGGGATCATATTTCGCGAAGAAGATTGGAGTAGATTGAAGAAGATAGGTGCGCATAAACAAATATGTCTGCATATTGTACGACAGGATGTTTACTTGCATTCCAGCTGAGGGTAATCCAGATGAAGAGAAGATTGGCGCTTTTGGTGTTGGTTAGTAGCGTTCAGAGAAAAATTATTTATTGGCTCAAGGAATGGTCTAGGTTTCTACAGCTTGTTCTCTGTAACCGAGGAGCCGTTCGTAACATCAGGAGGTATGAGACGTTATCATTGAAATAAACTGTTATTAAAGGATATTTAGATCAGTGGATGGGATTTTATTGGAAGGACAGAAAGGATCAGGTCCGTTTATTTATGAAGGACCTGTTTCTTATGCAAGTCAGCTGATTTATCGATTCGTGGTGAAGCTTTTTGCTCGCAGAGGTCAGCTACCTGATACCGACGACGATCCGGCCTCCAGAAAATGGACAAGTTTTACCATGACCCTCAGAGAGCCTGCTCCTATACCAATTGCTTTCGACTTTACCCGCTTCCTCGTTTCTTCTTTAACATTCATGAGATATCTCAATGAAGTCAGCGTATATTTTGACGACAAACGCCTCGTTAGACTCAACAAAGTGGCCGGACAATCACGAGTGCTTACGATACCCAAAGGACTTAATATGCGGTCGCCTTCCGGAATTATGGTTGTGGATGGCATACAAACAACGCGTACGCATTATGAAGCTGAAGCTGTAATTCTTTTTCACGTTAACATTCTCTTTCAGCCCTTTATATCAAAGCACAAGTCATGAAGTGGATTTACACTTCTGGATCGGAAAAGAAAAAGATTGCACCTCCGAAGGCCACCGCCACAAAACCTTCCAGTGGTGGTAGTTTTTTTTCCTCTATATTTTCTTCCCTGGCCGGGACTTCCACTCCGCAAAGGGCTGCCACACCGGCTCCCCTCCCTCCTCCGAAGCCTGTAGACCACTTAGCTATCAACGAAACTAGTGTTTCCTTATCGATATACTCAGCTTCAGTCCAAGTTCGTTTGGATAAGAAACTTTCTTCTGAAATAAATCGTTCTACCAAGAAGAATCCACCGACTAGAATGAAATTTGAACTTATCTACGTCAGTCCATCGCGCGGTGCCTGTTGGACGTTTATATTGATTCCATTATAGACCGCTAAAGATGAATATGACGCAAGCTTGGAAGAAGACGCTAAACAACCGGAAGTGACTGGTAGTATATTCCAGGGTTTACGCGCAGATGTAGATGGGTAAGAGTTCTCCGCTGCAGTGAGAAACCTTTACAAAAATTTCTTTTGTCCGCAGAACCGGTGCCGCTCGTGTTTTTATTGTAAAATCCTGTTATTGTGTTCTGAAGTTCCAACTCATTCGAATTTCTTATAGGGACATAGCACGGCACAGAGCACTGGGATAGGTGGGCATATCGCAGCTCGTTTCATCCCAACCGTAGAACGTGAATCGATCGATTTCATGTGTGTTCAGCTTTTTTTTTTTACTTGTATTTTCATTCCGAACTCACATAAGCGTTGCTTCAGGGATCGAAATGTTGCGAGTACGTTTACGAACGTGTACAAATTGAATATCACTGACAGGAGGTGTACACATAGTCTGGAATAAGGAACTACTCTATGTTGGTGGTCTCTTATCCAGAGCGACTTACGAGTTCGAATTATCGACAATTCGCGACCAGTGGGAAGCATCGAGCTCTGGCTTGCGTCCTCCAGAACGAGAAATACAAGAACGCCTTAGAGTTCGAGTGATACATGCTCTGCAGTTCTTCATGTTCTATACGTCCACACCATCCCCTGATGTGTCCAGCTTGATGGAGGCCGCCTTTTTCGCATGCTCATCGGACGGACACTTTCCAATCGTGACCAGCAAAGGCATTCGAGATATCAAAGATGTTCGTCTTCCAGACCCGTCATTCGCAGGCTTTCTCAAAGATCTGCCAACTCTTCCTGATGAGGTCGTAGTAAAGGCTCCGGGAATGATATCAGCTCTGCAAGCAAGAGGGTTAATCAAGGCCATAAACTTCTCCGATGTTCTTCAGGAATTGCAATCTCGTCCTCTTTCCGAAGACGAATTTGTGGCTTGTTTGAACTGGTGGATCGAAATCTTCAAAGAATCCGACCGCAGCCGGCTACTGCCCATACGAACACAAGTGATCAATGCCGTGGTTATATCTATTGGAAAGGAGGCTAGCTCAAGTCAGAAAATCATTCCACTAGCCTCCATCCGGTCGTTTATAAATTCACGGTCTCCGTCCGGGAACATACCTTTGGAAGCGCCACTCCCTGAATCGCTGTTGCCCGTGTCAGTTAGCAGACTCTTCAGACCTGATGTTCTCTCTGCATGCTTCCCCTGGACTGAGCTATCTTTAGTTCAGTGGCTTTCATTTCTCTGCAATAATTCCAACTTACCAGTTGAATACGACATTACTGTCTCTCCAATTTGGTCAGAGCGCATTTTGGCGCTCATAACGCGTTCCTGGCCGACTCTTTCTGCTGGGTCCAAGGCCGAAATCGTTCAGATCCTTCGAATTAAATCATGCATTCCAACTTCTGCCGGTTTAAAGGTTCCTCATGAAGCATATTTTTCAAACGTCAACATATTTGGTGATCTACCTGTTGTAGTTTTCCAGTCAGGAACTGTCATCAAAGGTACTTTGGAGAAAGTGCTTCAAGAGCTTGGAGTCCGCAAACATGTTGAACTACAAATTATATTCAACAGGTAAGACAGTAACATGCTTCGGAAAACTCCTGACAATCATACGTGCTGGTAGGATGATCAAGACCAATGAATGGACAATAGCCGATCTTACAAAATATTTGGTATCAGTGAAGGACTCTTTGACTGCAGAAGAAATGGCTCGGCTCAAGGCTACGGCTGCCTTCCCAACAGAGGTGAAGCAAGAAAATACATCCGGTGAAAAACGGACACGGTATAAAGCAGGCCAACTCTACGAACCTCTTGATACATTCAGGACACTTGGGTTGCCTATCATTGACTGGGGTCAACAGACAAAGTGGCGGAGCTCATCAGAAGAAGGTAAAAAAAGTCTCATTTCACTATACTCTCCAGAATCCTGACAATTTGATCAGCGAGACTCTTATTCAATCTTGGTTTACAACGCTTTCCACCACTCGCGAAACTGATCGAATTGTGCACAGACAATAATTTGACTGTCGGTTGCTTCCAAAATCTGTATGCAGTTACATTTGATGAAGTTGTGACATAGGTCAGGAATGTCGCGTTGAAATATCTGATTGATAATATGGATTTCCGATATCAAGAGTATGATCCAATGGATTTCAAAGACACGCGCTTTATTCCAGCTTTGAAGGGACACGAACATTGCCTGGGGAATATTCAAGAGGTACTACTTCTCAGGGCGTACAATCAGAATCACGTTGAAAATCTTGCCAGGTTTTCTCGGCGCCGTGGACTATCGTTGGCTTCATGATTCTTGAACCAACATATCAGATACATTCATCGAAATTAAAGGTCAAGGATCACCCATCTGCTTCGCAATTAATGTATCTCCTTCAAACGAAACCTCCACCGAGTAAAGGAGAAGCTACCGATTTATTTCGTCTGCTTGCTGGAAGAGTTAATGGTCAGTACCCTAATGTAGCCTCTGGTCAATTCTGATCAAGCTTTGCTCGTAGATTTTAAGAATGCGGATTTGCAAAGGCTTTCCAATCTCTCCTTTGTACCCATAGAAGCAGAAAAGGGGTCAGCTGGTCCTATTATTCGTTGGTTACCTCCGTCACAATGTTACCTGGCGGGACAAGGCGGTGCAGCTTTTCATTCCAAGCTGTTTATTTTCGTCGATTTCGGGGCAAGCGCTAATGCTTTCCTTACTGCCTGTGGGACAAGAAGTCAGCCTAGCGTTGAAGAAGTTGCCAAAATATTGTTGAATAACCCTGCCCAATTCTATGAATTAGCTCAGGGGCCCGTGAAGTCGGTCATTGCTCTTGCTCCTTTTATGCACCTCTGAATTCTTTGGTAGTTTTCTCGCAGAATTGCGCAATTTGGCGGTGAACATCAAATCTATTTCATCTGGCACTATGCTAAGAATGAAAAGAGCACCAATTCTTCTTGGACTTCAGAGAAAGCCCAAGAAGCAGACCAAATCTGCTGATGACTGGGACGAAGATGAATGGGATATAACTTACGAACTCAAGAAAGCAAGCGAAATCATTATCGCCGACGACACGCATTCATATCAAGCCTTCGGGGACTCTCTCTTTACAGCACCGCAAGAAGACATCATAGAAGGTAAAGAAATTGCTCTGGATCATTCAGTTGTTAATTAAGGCCAATATCTAGCGTTCTATATAAGCCTTGGGTCTCTGCGACTCAGCAAAGTTGTAAGAGAAGATTACCAGATGACAGGAGAGTTACATGACTCCAAAACCGCATCTGAGACTCGTGCATTGATTCTTGAAAGACTACCTCTATTTCTTCATGAGCACACACATGCAGCTACCCGGGTCTCCTTTTCCTGGTTGTCGTCAAATAAAAACTTCATCGTCAGGGCCTTCGGAAAGTTGGGGGTCGTCAAAACCCTAAATTATGGGTCTCTAAATCTTTCTCGGAAACAAGATGCCTCGGCAGTGGCCCGAAGACATGGTTCTGGCCCAATAGAACTTTGGATTGCTGCACACACACAAGTTGATATGTATGAGTGCGTTAATTCCTTGTTATAACATGATCGTTACTCGATTAACTGAGCCATACATTACGTAGAGTAGCAACGTCATTGAATCGTCTGGTCTTTGATTCACCGAAAGCCAACGACGCACTTCTTTTTATGACCATCCTATCCACGGACCTTCGATCTCTCAAACGCCGAGGGTACAATGGTATGTTCTTGTCATTATACCGGCTTTTTTTAAAAAGTTCCGAGCACCTTGTATAGTTGATAGAATTCTTCGACAACAACGAGACGCTCGATTGGCAGCAGAAAGTGACCGTATTGCAAAGGAACAACGAGAAGCTCAGCAACTACTTCCTGGATCATTCGAGGCAGAGATACCTCCGGCTCCACCTTCAAAAGAACAGCAGGCGTCTGTCGGCGAATCACGAGCACCATCACCTCCACCCTTGGGCAATACTTTCCGCAACTTACGCCGCAAGTTAGGAGAGATGACATCAGGCAATGCAGACAAGCAAACGCATTTGGCTGCCCAGACACCCACTAAACCTGGGCTCCCTAATGAAAATATACCCGGACCATCAAAGCAATCTCAAAGCATGCCACCACCTCCAGGCTGGAGTGGATCCACACCTCCGAGCGACTTTGCTGGTAACCTAGGGGTGACACCATTAAGCAGTATATGTACGATTTTGATGCAACCTGTCGCCCTTCATCGTAGCTGCTAACCAATGTTCTCCAGCAAGGAACATAGACCTGGCTGTCAGCTCTTGCCGTCCAGAAGCCGGGGATATTCTTCACAACCGTGAGCACATGCAGAGAGTCACGGAGAGCATGAACGATGGTTATTGTGATATTTCTGGACAGAAGGGCAATCTGCATAACATAGGCACGCCTTTGAAACAGTTTCTATCTATTTTCGACCTCATACTTCTTATTAGGCCAAATGGGACCTGTGAAGGTATATCTATCAGAAGGTGAGGAGAAATTTTTATGAAGATTTAACTTCTGATGCACTGAATTTTGAACAGAGGTCAAAGCGGTGCCAGAATCTTTCATGGAAGATAAGAGTCGGACCATCGCTCGTTTCATTCATATCATGACTCCGTTGGCAAACATATATGAGCTACCTATCACAAATCTCCACATTTTCTATGATCTACAAGGAGGTATCATCGCTTTTAATAGGAACGGAAGTATTTTCCTCAATCTGAGGTATTTTGAGGAATGGCGTGAGTAATATCCATTTACATTGGTTATCAACGTTAAGCGTCTTGATTCTTGCGTAGACGACATTGATGTCCAAGCCAACAAATTACAGGAAGCCTATATATCATGGTATTTTTATGTTATTGGATGGAGTCCGAGGTTCTCAATTAGATGAACAGGTACTTTACTATTGCCCATGAAATTGCGCACAACCTCGTACAGCCTCACAATTCGGAGCACGAATTCTACTTTTCTGCCATATGCGAGAGGTTTCTTGTGCAACTCGCTCAGCTTATAGGCTCATCAACATCAATTCCCAAAGGCTGGAACGGAAAGTAACTTGTCTTTGGCTACTGAGCGTGGGACAAAAATATGTATACAATTCATTTGGATAACATAGTAGTTATAATTACAGTATGAATTCCATTTCTACCTTTGGAATAGATTGCCTAACTACGTAGTTCGCCCACATTTGAGATATTCCAGAAAAGGCAATCATGAATCATGTAGCCGGAACAGCGGGCCGATACTAGCACTTGGAGGGGAACAACAGCTGGTTCATCATCTTTACCGCCCGACTTCTCATGCCCATAACTTCGTGTCTTTTGAACCTTCTCCAACGCGTCCGAAATCTCCCATAATAACGGGATTAAACACAATTGACAGGCAATCTGGTGCGCTCGAGTTGTGCCAGTGATCTTTTGATCTTTATTGAAGACCATTCTTCTATCCCATCTCCAGACTCAGGTGGGACGCATATCGCAAGACCAGCATCCTGTACGCAAAATCGTTTGGAATATGTCTTCTCGCATCCGTCGAAAACCACTGGTGACTTATAAATCGCCGACGGCAGAAGACCACGCCTTCATCTCCCTCTCCCGGGCCCTGACTTATTCAAGAAGCTCGTCGCCACTATCCGCAACAAAATCAATCCAATCTGGAAGTTCTCCGGACAAAAACCTTCGAAATAACGATGCACGAAGCTCACTTCGCCATGGATACACCGTAACACCATCTCTTCCACTTTTTCATCCATTAGGCAGGTTGGCGATGTCACTTCCTCCTCTTGACCCCACACGTTACGGTCTACCTGCACTCGCCATTCCTGATGACATCGTACCTAAGCAGTCTTCCCGTGGAAGTCGCCCGACCTCACAAATCCGTGAGGCCGAAGACGAGTCGCCCGCAATTGCATCGTCAGTTAGCACTATCGCGGCAGTTGCTGCGCGTGAAGTAAAGGAGAGGCCGAGTCCACGCAAACGACGCGCTGGAGGTGCCAAACGAAAACGAAAAGATCCAGACGATGGAGATGCCACTTACCCTGCGAAACGTACGCGAATGCCGCGCGGCGCGGCAGGTGACGACGAAGCTCTCGTTGATGTGCCACAGACAGAGGAAGAACTCCCGAATCCGCCTGATGCAGCACCAGAGCTTTCAGACACAGCCGCAAAGCGGCGTTCAATGCGATCTAAAAACAGTGTTAAGCGCCGAGACTCAAGCGCTAGCGACACACCGTCCATTTCGGGTTCGCCCAACGTGAAAGCTGGAAGCGCTCCTCCGACAGACAGCAGTCCTCTGGAGAACGCTAAAATTCCGTCAAAAGCAGACGGTCCCGGTGCAGATCCACCGGCCGGGAACGACGAAAAGGAAGAAGGCGAACTTAGTGAGGAACATCCTGTCTCTAAGTGACTGGAAAGAAGGGAATGCAAATTGCTATCAATGGTCTGTGTATATGTAATGTAAACGGTTTATCCTTGTAACACTTGTTTTAGTCCATGGAATCAATCTATTTGAATTAGTCTGTAGCACATTGCAACCCTCTCAATATGAATACAGCGTCTTCGATTTTGTCATTATCATCATAACTTACAGCCAACGGCAAAATGGTAGACCTCTTCCAGTTTTCCTTCAAGTGGCAGTGCGGAGTACAGATATCCTCCTTTGGGTAAAGGGCCAGTGAATTGTTGACCCTCGAGCTCGTTGTTGCTACTGCTCCTCGAGCCCCTCATCTCGACGTCATATTCAAACCATTCCCACCCATATGAAGTAATTTTCTACTCTTTTGCTCCCCTCTGTGCCAGAGCGTCGTTGCCAGCTGACATCACACGGCAGCGGCGCCTTGCGTTATTTGTGCAGCGCACCACCACTTAAGGAGAAAGGCGAAGAGGTCTACGATTTTGCCGTTAGCCCTAAGTACTACTACTACTAGGCTGGCCACACGGTACACCATGTGATTATGTGTATTGTACTATTAGTATTATTCAACACCAATTTGATCAATCAGAGTCAAGCGCTCATGAAACGCTGTCCTTGGCAAGTAACCACATGTTCGAACAAATCTTCTCACCACACCATAACTGCATCCTACACTGTACTCCTCTAAGCGGACAATTGCCAGCCAAGTACTACGCTTTGCACAGATCGCAAAATTCTGCGATTGACTTTGACCAGCGGCGACTCACGTCATTTCCTCCCTAGTATGCTTGGTTTTTCGGCAATGGACTTCCACGCCTTCGAATTTCAAGTCACAGTTGATTGAGACACAGATATCTATATTTCCCTGATGCTTGCTCGCTGCACGTCGCACGACTTCGCCCCGGATGGCATCACTACTTCACTCGGATTCAAGTCTGCCTATGGTCTGAATCTCGTTAGTACGTAGCCAATACGCAGCGCTGCATGACCTGCAATTTGGACGCCCGTGCAGGCGGATCCAAGGGATTCGGCAATTGTTTCCATGGGGCCCCACTAGAGTCATTAAACACAGGCTTGATGTTGCTTGATCTTTATCGTGACATATTTCATTCCGTCTCCTTCATTTTGGGCAAGCAAGATGGCTCTTGATTCTCGACCGGACGATATATGGTCAACTAACGCGATCTCGTGATGACCTTCTCATCAATTGTAACTTTCCAGGTTCACAATTGTAGGTATTTCGGGAACCTCTGGCATTCTAACGAGGTCCAATGGGACCAATAACATTTTAACTGTTGAAAGTACCATGTGGCTTCCAGCCATATGGTGATTCAATCGAGTCGCTTTGAACCCCTGGAAAAGAGGGAATGACCACTTATACCACGCACAAGAATGTCACCGAACTTCTCTGCCCATCCACCATCTTTCCCTTGAACTTTCCTGTTGGTCATCGCCATCTACAGGAGCGCGACGATGGAGCAGCTCAATCCTGCCAGACGCAGCAGTGGTGTTTACGATGCAAGCTTTGGCCATGTCAGTCAGCAAAGCTTCAATTCAGAAGCTTCTTTACGAGGTTTGCTTTAGCGCATCACACATGGGCATTCGCTGATCTCAAATTTGCAGCTCACGCAGCGGCCCCTGCAGGAGGCATTTCAACACCTGTAGCCGTGAACACGGCAATGTCGCCAAGTTCTGTGGAGCCAAAGCAACCATTTTATAAGAAACGCTGGTTCATCATTTCACAGATTATCTCGATTCCTTTGGCTATTGCCTTGCTGTTTATTCTCTTATTTCCGGTTGTTCGAGCTATTGTTGCTCTTGTTGTTAAACGCACAAGTCTGGACATTCAGGCCGCAGTTATCACGCAACCAGTCAATGGATCGTACGTTCCTTTACATTATTTTGTAGACGTGTCTTGACTATTGTCAAGCTTCGCATTGCATCTGGAAGGAAATGTCAGCGCTCCAATTTCCAAAACGCTAATTTTCCTCGGTGCTTAATTTTTATGAATTTTCTAGGTTTTTAACACAGGCATTATCCCTGCATCCATCAAATTCACAGAAGACACGACTGTTGCATGGGTCGAAGACGATGAGAAGGAAATCCACCTTGGCTTCATGCGCCTTGGCGATCTTCAAGCTAAACATAAACGTGCATTGATCGATGTCAATACAACATTCAACATCGAAGATGAGGATGCTTTTGCCCGATTTTCTGCTCACCTTATCACAGCTCAGAATTTTACTTGGAGATTGGTCACTCGCAACCTAAAGGTACAGGCTGCCAGGTTCCCCGTCGCGAAAGGGATCACCTTCGACAAAACACTCACTTTGAATGGTATGTAATATACTGGTTCGTGGCATTGTGCACGGTGTCAATTATATGGTTGTAGGGTTCAACAACTTCAATGGAAACATAATATTGCAAGATTTCCAACTTCCTAGCGATAATCCTGCTGGAGGAATCAACTTTGTTGCTGTGACGCAGTTATTCAACCCAAGGTACGTGCCAGACCCTCCGCTTGCTATTCCAGTGATACCGATATTGATGGTCCGAAGTCCTTTCTCTTTGGATCTTGGAACTATCGTCTTTGCGTTATCCTACCGAGATGTACCGCTTGGTCTCGGCGTCGGAAATGACACCGTTATCGTAAGTGTGCTATCTTTCACTGTTGTATTGAACTTATCTGTTTGTCAGGCTCCTGGTAATAATTCCATCACATTGGCAGGAAAGCTGGAAAGGCAGACAGATGAGAACGATCTCGTCAAAGTTTCTGAGCTTTTCACCAATTACCTGAATGGAGTGAGCTCCCCGGTTATAGCGACTGGGTTATCAACGCTCCAATCCGATGGTTCCACTATCTCATGGTTATCGTCCGGTCTTCAATCCCTTGCACTCAATGTTCCTTTCAAGTCATTGGTTCCAATAGACCCCATTCGGGCCATAACAATCAACGACTTTGGTCTACAATTCACGGCTGACCAAGCATGGAGCCCGTTGGCGAACTCAAGAACTATTCAAGCCTCTCTTCGTGAGTAATCTCCCTTCTTCCAAAGCTGACATATGCTAATATTCTTCAGAGTTGCCATTTGGTTTCGGACTTTCTATCAACGAAATTCAGAATGATTTTACCATTGTTGCAAAAGATGGTAACTCTATTGCCGGCCTTTCCACTGTGAGTTTTCAAAATAATCATGCTGGACAATTCTTATATATAACTTTAATTTAGGGTATTGGTGCCTCAACCTCGTCAATCTCTGTGTTAGATTCAATTCATACTTCTGGGTATATCAATATCACTATTGTTGATACAAGACTATCGTGCCCCGATAGCCAGCACGACGCCCTGTCTGCATTCAGTATGTTTACAAGTCATTGTCCTTCAAAAATAAATGCTCAACAATTCATAATAGACGTTGATTTGACAAATTCTGAGGTTGCCGAATTTCGCTTAGTTGGGAAGTCTCGAGCGGTGGCGAACATGAGTTTAGGAAAGATCACTCTTGATGGAATAAACGTTAATGTGTCCACCACATTGAATGGGTTACATGGCCTCAAAGGTTCGACGACAATCGACAATGTGGATGTAATTGGAGGAAGCACCTCTGGAATTGAACTTGATTTGCAAGGTGAGAAAAAGAGCCTGAGATTCATGCTCAAATCACCCGATCTGATACTTACTTCAATCCGCAGTCACTATCGTCAATCCGTCGAATTTGGATCTAGCCCTAGGGGATCTCAGTAGGTGGTGGTCTCATGAAATTGTTTCCGCTTATCTCACCTTTTTAAAGCGCTACAACTTGCTCGTGACGGTGTCGTTCTCGGGACCAATCTGCTCCCCAACTTAACGCTCCTTCGGGGGAAAAATAGCGTCAATGCTTCTTCCATCTTCGATGTAGCTATTTTCTATACTTGCATATCCTCACAAACGTTTACATTGGTCTTCACAGCCGAATGCTAGCCCTCAAGGCGTCGAAACGTTGAACGATTTTGTTAGCCATAAAAGTGCATTTAAATTGATGAAAAGCCATACTGCATTGGAACTAACATCTTCATTTTGCGTAGACGTCCCACTTACCATCTCGGGATATAACGGTAGCACTGAAATCGAGTCCTTACTCTCTGCATTTGAATCCCTTTCAATTGACGTTGTCCTACCTGCGTTGAAAACCAATCTTTTGAATACTGCCAACCTCCAAAGTCTGTCGTTACCACGGGATTCCCAAATGTTAACGCTGACATTATCATAGTATTGCCAACAACTGGGATTCATGACAATATAAGTCATGTTACTGTATTTCTGGATAATCCATTCAGCGTTCCCCTTGAAGTCACCCAGATCTTGTCGCAAGTGTCTGTGTATGGCATTGCCCTTGGGACAATCAACCAATCGACTCAATTCACTTCTGCTCCAAAATCCACAACACAGTCCCCTACACTCGATCTAGACATGAACTTCGACCCCGCTGCTTTGTTCACCCTCACTCGAGTTCAAGCCGCTGCGGCTGGACTTGATATCGAACCATTGGATGAAATTGTATCGCTCGTGGGAATCCAATATGTTGCAAACACCTATGATCCTATAGCTTCTAAACGTCAAATCAGGCGAGACAATATATTCACGTAAGCTTTTCAAAGGAAAAACAGGATTGCAGACAGATGACTTCTCTAAACTTGACAGTAGATTCGACTTGCCCACGTTCGTCCAGGCTGCGTTCAAAAACCTGAAATCTGATGTTGCGTTAACTACTGACCTCATAATTGGTAAGCCTCCACTTTTTTCTCTGTGACTACCGCTGATAATCTACAAAAGGCGAATATCCGACTACCTTGAAGTTCTCGCAAACAAGCCTACCCACACAAACCGATAAGAGCATCGACTACATATTACCAGTCATTGCTGCTCCCATTGTGCAGAAGGTAGTCGCGGGATCTGTGCTCGGGTAAGAAATTCTATAGCTCTTTGCAAAATCAGTGCCGTTCAACCTCATGATGAAAATATAGATTAGATACTGTCCTCATCATCAATCCTGGATTAAATTCGTTCAGTACGGATTCGCCACTTCATCAGTAACGATTATCCTGAAATCTATTTATAGAGACCCACCTTAAAGGATCAATTACAAACTCTGGGCCATGTAAGACATTCAGGATACCTTTTGTTTCGTTTTATTGACTGCCCATTACTTTAGTCGACGCGACAATTTCTTTCCCATCTGGGCTTACTATTTCCTGGCAAGGAAACCCCATTGGTCAGGTTTCAATAGGCGATATCAATATCAAAGGGGATATTGGGGGAACTATAGACGCAGAGACGATATTCCAGGTCGCGGATGTCAACTATCTTACAGACTTCACAAAGGCATGCAAACGCACTATCTTGGTCCCCTGAATCTAACCAGACTTTGTAGACTTTACTCGCTTCTGAATCATTTGACTGGGAAATCTCTGGCGAGAATCTGACTGGTAAGTCCCCGCCTTGAAGACACGGGTTTTGCTGACAAATTCTTTACAGTCAGAGCATTGGGTGCGTGTTGCAATTGTATTCAGCTTGATATACTATCTTATACCATATTTAACATCTTCGCCCAGGTATTTCTGTTCCTGGCATTACATTCGCATCAAGGACCGTCACTTTGAAGGGTTTTAATGGCCTGACTGGGGGCGTAATAATCGACAGCTTCGATCTTCCATCGAACGACCCGGCTGGAGGAATTCATCTGACTATTGATACTACCGTTGTCAATGTCGGTACTCCCATTTTTTGAAATCTGAGCATGCAAAACTTAATGATTTTACCTCCAGCCTTCTCAGGTGGGAATCGAGCTCAGTTCACTGGGTTTTAATACCTTTGCTGGCGGTAGCATCATTGCACCTGTCGCAAGTAAAAGCACTGTTGCTTTAGCTCCTCTTGCATCGTCTCAACTGTCGCTTATTGGTCGTTTAATTCCTCAAGATAGCGCCGCTGGTCTCAGTGCAGTGTCGACTATCTTCAATAATTTTATTCAAGGAAAAGATAGTGGTGTCGTCGTTCATGGGGCTAGCGCTGGTGCTGCTGACGTGTGTATCCTTTTCGAGTTCTTTGTTTTGTCTTCCCACACCCGATAAATCGTTATTTCAGGTCACTTGGTTGAATCAGGGTATTCAGGCTTTGCAAGTGTCGACAATCCTGCCTAACCGAGGAAAACTTGACATCATTAAATCCATCAACCTGAATGAGCTTACGTTGCTCTTTTCAACTGACGCTGCCTATGCACCTGTCACCAGTAGCAAGGCCACTGATGCTGCATTCACTTTGCCTTTCGCATTTCCTTTGGATATATCTGCACTCGAACAAACTATCACTCTTGGATATGATGGCTTTGACTTTGGTCAGCTGGCAATTCCCAAGGGCCCAAGTACTACTGACGTGGATGCTCGCGTTATCCATATAACTTTCGATAATGTCCCCCTCGCAATCGCTTCCAGCGGCCACCCGACTTTCAACAAATTCGTGGCTGCTACTACCGTCGGTTCTAAGCAAACCGTCCGCCTATCTGGCTTTGCAAATGCTGATGCAAAGACCGCAGTTGGCCTGCTTTCTTTGACCAATATTGATTTCTCCGTCGATTCCGATATATCTGGTCTGCAGGGTTTGAATGCCAGACCCGTGGCCATAAGCAGATTAGATGTCAAACATGGATATCCTGATTACCTTCTCATCAATGTAGACGGTATTCTTTATAATCCAAGGTATGTGGGATATCAGTATTCTTGCTCCAGAAATTCCCTGAATAATTGGGTTTTTTCTTTCAGCAATCTGACAATTGGTGAGTGACAGTCTGATTGTTCACATGTGTCTCACATGATGTATGTCTAGGCACTGGCGATGTTTCTTTTGCGTTGCAATTTCAGTACGCCTTTCCTGTCTAATTTATTTTTTTTGAACTGACGATTCTGTCTCGAAGGGATAAAGTCATTGGTTCAGCCGATCTTGTGAGTTTGTAATGGCTGAAATATTAGCATACACTTGGTGACTTCGACACAGAGTGATCTTATGATTCGTCCAGGCAACGGAAATTATTCCATTGGTGGGTCGCTTCTATGAATGCTATCGTTTCTAACAAAATCCATCAGGTGTTCATTTTTCGCCCCGAGACGAAGCTCTTTCCGCTGGCCGTGCTTTGCTGGAAGGATTTATTGAAGGAGCCAACTTGGATACTACCATCTCAGGATCGATGAGCTCGACCCTCATCGAATCCTTGAAATCCGCTCTATCTCAAATCCATCTATCACCAGTCACAATCCCAGGGCTAGGGGAAAACCTGATTCAAAAAGCTTCACTTTTATTTCCTACGAATATCGTCAGCACGGGCATTGCGAGCACATCGTTCACACTCGTCAATCCTTTCACTGCAAACATCAATCTGCTGAGGTTAGCAGCCACAGCTTCATTTCATGGTTTGACCCTAGGTACCATCCCAAACATCGATGCATTGGCCCATCCCATAGTGGCGCCTGGACATGGTTACGTAACCTCTCCGCCTTTACCTTTAAAGTTCAATCTAGATCCTTCAGCAATCATTCAGCTGTTGCTGTATACATCGAAGGCTAATGGTGTCAGTCTGGGCCCTCTTGTTGATCTGTTCAACTTCATTCTGGCGCACCCGTCATTCAAGCCTCCTGTGCGTAGATTTTCAATATTTGGACATGGCAACTTATGATGTTTCCAAAGGTTTCAACTACCGTTGATAGTCAAGCGCCAATATGTGTCAGGTGAATTTTTGGCATCATACTTTCGTGGACAAGTGCTCATCTCGTGAAGTGGAAGCCAGTTCGACGCTGCAGGCGCGATCTTGAAGTCTCTTACCGGCCTTCTGGTAGACTTGAACGTTGACACGACAGTCAAACTAGACGATTGTGTGTGCTCCTTAAAAATCGCTCTCATATGCTCTTTTTGACATCCATTCGCAGTCGCTACGGAGTTGGCTTTCTCTCAAAAGAATGTGCCTGCTCTTGCAAGTATTTTTTCCCCACCATTTTCATAACGGGATCCCTTATCCTTTTGCCTTCAGACGGATAGAACGGCCCTGTTCTTGATCGGCGCTGTCGCTGGTCCTGTGGCCCAGCATCTCGTCGACGCTTCCGAATTGGCATTTACAACAGCAGATATAACGTATGTACATAATCCTATCTATTATATTGCAAGGCCTCTCCTTACCTGCGTTTGTTTTTCCAGAAATATCTCGAATGACGGCTTTGATCTTGATTTGCAGGGCTCTCTTACAAATATTGGTCCACTGGACGCTCTCATTACTTTCATGGAGCCTGTAACGTGGGTTATAACTCTTTATTACTTTTGATATTGGCGTCTAATGATTTATAGGGTCGCGTGGCAAGGTCAAAATATAGCCACGATCACATTGCCACCCAGTAAAGTTCCAATATTCATTGAATGAACCTAACTAACGTGACCTCTTAAGTCTGCGCCTCCGCGAATACTGGAGTACCGAATTACTCGACTACTGCTAAGCTGATGATTACGGACGACGCGGCGTAAGTCTATGATGACGAATTGGAACTAGGTCCGAGCTGATGTCAGTTCACACAGTTTCTCTGAATTTGCTATTTTCTTGCTCCATAATCCAAGCTTCGACTGGACTATATCTACTTCAAAGCTTCGTGTCACCGCACTTGGCACGATTTTCGACAATGTTTCGTTGTCAAAGCAGCTCACTTTCAAAGCTTTCAATGGTCTTCCTGGTGTAACAGTCAGCAATTTCAAACTTCCATCCGACGATCCAAATGGTGGAATTCATATTGAGACAGACGCCAATATACCTTCCGAATCACGTATGTGCTCAAAAATATATACTTTGACGCTTGCTCACATTTTTGAATTATTTAGAAATTGGTATCGATCTGGGGACTGTCAATTTCCTGTCCTACTTTTCTGGAACTCTCATTGGTCGTGAGTTATTGCACGTGACAAAGACATAATTAATGTGCCTGATTAAGTGATTTTTTTCAAAAGCTCTCTCTACTTCTGGTCTTGTTCTGAAGGCTAGTTCGTTGGCAACTACTCGGCTTAGCGGCCGTATTCTTCCTCAGAATGGTGCCGACCTTGATAACATCGGTAAACTGTTTTCGAACTTCTTAAAAGGAGAGAATATCACACTTCAAACCACGGGAGACACCGTACAACCTACTGGTTCTAGTGGCACTGTTAAATGGCTTACAGCTGCCTTTAAAACACTCACAATTGACGTCATCTTGCCTGGACAAAAATTAAATGTGCGACTTCTTGTTCTCTATTCTTTGACGGCGTTCTCATATACTTAAACAGGTCATCAAAGAGATTGAACTCAATGATCTTGCGGTCACTATCAAGACGCCTGCCCAAACTTTCGCACCTCCTACGGCATCCCATGACACCATTGCGAGATACGCCAATCCTTTCGGCTTCTCTTTGGCAGTTGTAGAAGTTGGACAAACAATTGTCTTGGGTAGCCAGGGCGTGAAGATTGCTCAAGTGAGTGACATGAAAGATTGAGAACATAGTGGAAGTACCTTAAACGATCCTGTAGCTTTCCATTCCATCCACCTCAGTTTCAGGAGGCGTCTCAGCAGGCAATTTGGTTGATCTGACCATTGCGTTTACCGATATTCCTCTGCAAGCTCTGGATCCTACGGCTTTCGTGACGTTGTTTGCAGGAGTAACATTGCGACCGCAACTTGAGGTAGATATCACTGGTGCTGCTAATGTCGTAGCAAGGACCTCCATTGGAGATGTTCCAATCGCAGGTATCCCAATCGACGTACAGTCTGAACTGAAGGGTAATAAATGCTACGCTCTATGGTCGTAAGTCTCGCTGAATTCACGGCCTTCTAGGAATTGCCTCCTTTGGCCAGACTGCCCAACTTAATGATGTATCAATCCAAGGGAGCGGCGGAAGTGATGGAAGCGAATACATCGTTACTCGCCTCAAGACGACCCTACAAAATCCCTCAGAAATATCATTGGACACGATCGAAGTTGCTCTCCCAGTCTTCTACAAGGGTGTTTCCATCGGACGCGCATCGCTCCCTGTAAGAAATTCCCAACGACCATGATTATGGAATTCTGATTCTCTTATTTATTGTAGAACTTTGACCTTGTACCGGGCGAGAACGCGATTGATACTGAATTTCACTATCAACCAGCTGATGCGAATGATACACTAGCTCAGGAGTTCTTAACGAGCTTCATCCAGACTGGGGATGCAATTGGTCTCTCCATCATCGGTGACGCCGATAGCACGCCTTTCACATCTTTGAAGGGTGCGCTAGCTAATCTCAGACTCTCTACATCTATTCAAGGTCTGTCTTCATCGATGAACATTTAAGGACTGGCGCTCATAATGCATGTAGGTCTGAACCAGCCTGATTTTATTAAGCATGTCCACGTTACCATCACTTTGGATTCGTTGGACACTAACTTGGTATCGGCTGACTTTGATGTGTGTGTTTCTCTAAACGTCCCGACCATTGTTCTCAGCTTACGAGGGATGCATAGGTTCACAATCCTCTGGATACCGAAATTACACTCGAATTTGTGCAGTCAGACGCTAGCATTCGCGGTACAACCTACGCCCAATTTAGTCAACCTTTCAGTGGCTTCACTGTCCAGCCAGGCGAAACGGCCAATTCGGGGGTCTTCGACAACGTATATTTGACTCAAGGAGCATATAACTCGCTTGACATCATAGCGGATGGATATCTTGATATTAGAGCCGCAGCAACTATCAGAGTGGGCCCTAACGGGTACGGGATTCCATGGCTCAAACTGAATCAGGATGGCGTCCCCACGAGTTACGACCTCTCGCTTGGCTTCGCAGCTGCGAAGAAAGCGGCTGCCCCGGCTTTCAACTCGACCACCCACACAGCAACTGGCACTTTGTCAATGACTGGGCCAACAAACATTGCGCCAGATGCGGTGGATACTGCGTCACCGCCGAAATCTGATTTGTCTTCGGATTCATCTATTCCTTCTGCCTCTAGTACTGACACACCAAAGGTGAATTATCATTTCCTATCATGCTTGAACACAAAGGCTAAATAAAACATGTCCGGTAGTCTGTTGTTCCAGATTCTACTGGTTCGGGTACTACAGTCACCTCGATTTGATCTCAAAACGCGGCCCTTTCTCAGACTCTCGCTCTACTAAAGTGTTCCTTCATTACTATTGTTTATATATTCTCAATCACTACAGTCTCGCATACCCTTCTATCTTACTGCCTTTCCCACTATTAAACACTTGGCTTACACAACTGGTAGCAAATACACATGATGCAGGCGTTTGCAATGAAGAAAAACGACATCTTGTTGGTGCTCGAATTTAAGCAGGCGGAAGGAATGCTGCCCACAGGACGATGGATGTTGTACCCCAAAGGACACTCCAAAGGACCCACGCTTTGCCAAAAGTTGGGTGATAGGTTACGAGCCACGCAGCTGCCCAATATATCAACGGCATAGATGAGGCAAGTCGAAGGACAATTTGGGTATGCGAAGCAAATAGTAGAATGGAAGCGAATATTGTGGCGTGAAGGGCATGAGGCGTGATGGAAGAGTTTTGAAAGACAGTATTTACTTGCGAGCAGCTTTTGCTCTTGCTCAGTTGCAGCAACGAACCATTCCTGAAATGGTGCAAGATGAACGCGAATATGAGGAGGAGAGTCGGAGAAGCGATAACGAAGTTTGGAAGTTGGCTGACGGTCCAGTAGCGCAGAACTCCGACATTCCAATATTTTGACTGGACATATGTGTATATCGCAGGTGGAAACCAAGAGCACCATTCTGGGATAGGTCCTTCAAACCGCGTGCAGAATGTGATATACGCGTATGCTTGGTATGTCATGAAAGGCGCGACAATGATACTAATGAGAGCAATGGCTTTGGTGAAAGTTTTGATGGTGGGCTAAAAACTTTTATTAGATGCACATCGACAACTTTTTATGTTCTCACCATCTTCCCAACTGCAAATGGCTGAACCAGTAAACCCCACAGTACGAATCCTCCGAGAAAAATCCCATTTGACCGCAATGCGCCTGCCAGAGCAAACCAGAAAGCAGCCTTGGCCCATTTCCGGCGCGTACAACATAGCATACCTAATGGAGAACCTTAGACATCAACGATGGATGGGACGGGCATGAAGCGAACATACCGCGGTACGAGAAATGTGTGAAGAAAGGCTCATTGATAGGCACAAAATAAGCGGTGACCGGACTCGTTGGTATGAGAGACAGAACGGACGCGAGGAAAGCTAGGTCCGCCGAGCGTAGGTGAAATAACGATAGCGTGTAGAGCAGCTGAGAGCTATCGCAGGCAAGCGCGGCTGTCATGCCGATGAGCAGCAGATGTTTTGGGCCGCGTAAGCTCGAAGGTTGGAGCAGCGACAGAGCGCGCATCATTGGAAAGAACGCCCATTCGTGTTCATAGACATATCCCTTGGCTGCAATGTGGTGGAAATGGAAGGCGTCCCACCGCAGCAGCGGATATTCGAGGGTTGTAATGTCCTGGACCAGCAGGGGAGATGCGTCGAAAAGAGGCAGCCATGTGGAGGCGATATGAAGCAGGGCAAAAGAGAAGAGACGGACAGCAATGCTGTAGCGGAAGAGGAGCGCGCGATGCCTTTCCTCGCCTTTCGTGGTGGCATTCATCAACCGATGTGACGTGTGACGACGCGCCCTGGGTTCCTGACGCGACCTCACTTGCTCTCACACCACTCCAAGATGTGAACGCGTGCGGCCTCCGGGCTTATGTATATCGGATGTCTGGTGTGGAGTTGAGTAAGCTCCGTTTCTTATGTTCCTTGCCCTTAGTTCCATCTCATTTTATTTTAGCCTATCTCCTTTTTCACTTGTGGGTCGGAAAAGGGCTCGCCTTTTAGGCCAAAGTCTTATCCTCAGCCTCAATCGTTTTTTTGAAAGTCCTGTGAAAGCTTTCCGCGGCGCCGTTCGCCCACCTCTGTGATTTTGTCAAGCCTTGTATAGCTCCGCAGTTTGTTCACCCATGATGAATGGTGGGAGTAAGAAACACTGGAGGGTTTAGACAAGCTCATGATTTTGCAGTGGAAACAGTATGGAAACAGTCATCCCATACACGGTCTCGTGGTACGCCCTCGCCAAACGTTGATGAGACTAGTTTAGCCAGGAATAGCAATCATCTGATGCCGTTACACTAAAAATAACTTCGATGTCATTTTAGTTGTCGAAGTCCACATGTGGTTCACCATTCGCACTCACGATCCAATCTTTCTTCCGAAGATGTGGTAAAGGAATTATGGCTTCTTATACTCCACACAGTTCTGGGGCCCCTTCTCACTGCTCGATTATTTTTTTCTGTCTCTTCAGCTAGTCGCCTACGAGCGTCCGCGACGATGGAGGAAATTCGTCCCGCGAGGCGTAGCAGCGGTGTGTACTATGCAAATGCCGGAAATCCTAGTCAACAAAGCTTCGGCTCGGCTGCTTCTCTGCGGGGTAAGCCCTTTCTGCATCGTCCCGACCATTTATTCGCCTTTCGTTGAACATCTGGTAATAGCTCATGCTGCTGCTCCTGCTGGAGGACCTTCCGCGGTCCCTGGAGCAATTCCAAGCTCAGCACTCAGTGGATGGGACGACAGGTCGGCTCCTGCTGCAGCAGTCGCACCTGCCGTTCCGCACCGACCTTTTTACAAGAAACGGTGGTTCATAATCTCCCAAATCATATTAATACCGCTATCAATTGCTCTGTTGTTTATTCTCCTCTTCCCTGTCGTTCGAGCCATCGTTGCTCTCGTAGTGAAGCGTACGAACTTAGACATAGAAGTTGCAGCCATCACGCAGCCCGTTAATGGCTCGTATGTATTCCAGTTTTTCTTGTATTAGAACAATTGTTAACTTTGCGGAATTTTGCAGATTTGGTTTACATTTGCAAGGGAATGTGAGGATGTTGGATTGCTCTAAATCAACGCGTCTTCTGCTGTGCTGATTCTCCTTTCATAATCAGGTTTTCAATACTGGCATTATACCTGCATCTATCAAGTTTACAGAGGATGCAAATGTCACTTGGATCGAGGATGATGGTACAGAAACGCCAGTGGGGGCCATGCAGCTCCAGAATCTCTCCGCAAAACATAAACGAGCGGTCATTGACATGAACACGACTTTTCACATTGTGGATGAAGACGCATTTGGACGGTTTTCTGCACATTTGATCACTGCGCAGAACTTTACGTGGAGGCTGGTTAGTCGCAACCTCAAAGTTCAGGCCGTCAAATTTCCAGTGGCAAATGGCATCACTTTCGACAAAACTATTACTCTCAATGGTGAGTCCTCTTCAATAAGCTAAGGATTTCTTTTTTGAAATGCATCCTAGGCTTCAATAGCTTCAAGGGAGGTGTGACTTTACTGGATCTTCAACTTCCTAGTGATGACCCAGCTGGAGGAATCAAGTTCGTTGCTAAGACATTGATTAACAATCCCAGGTAGGATAACTCGTTATTGGAATTGTTGAGGTAGCCCCATTAACATTTTATAGCCCGTTTTCCCTCGACTTGGGTACAGTTGTTTTCGCACTTTCCTATCAGAATGTCCCCCTTGGCATTGGTACTGGAACGAACACTGTGATAGTACGTTTGAATGCTCCCATCTATGCATAACGGATATTTCATCTGTGTGTCAGACTCCCAACAATAACACAATAACCTTGGCGGGAACCTTGGTTCCTCAAACGGGCGTGGATAATTTGGGGAATGTTTCCCAGCTTTTCACCAATTATTTGAACAGCGTCAGCTCTCCAGTTATCGCAAAAGGGTTATCGACTCTTCAGTCGGATGGATCGACGATCTCGTGGCTTTCGACTGGACTCGAGTCTCTCGCATTAACCGTGCCTTTTAAGCCCTTGACACCTATCAATCCCATCCAAAGTATTACGATTGGCGACTTCGGGCTTGATTTTGACTCCACAGAGCCATACACGCCGTTAGCCAACACCAAAACGGTCCAAGCAAGCCTTCGTGAGTGGTGTCTCTACACAAGCATTTCCACTGCTAACAATATGTGCCTTCTTACCCAGAGTTGCCTTTTGGCTTCAGTTTATCCATTGGTGAAATTCAAAACGATTTCACGATTGTGGCGTTGGATGGAAGCCCGGTCGCTGGTCTTACCACGGTAAGCATCCGAATACTCGTTTCCGAGTGACGACTTGTTGATGCATGCATCTCTCAAGGGACTCGGCGCGTCTACATCGTCCATATCTGTTTTGAGCCCAAATGACACAAGGGGGACTATCAACATTACAATCGCGGACACACGATTGACATGCCCTGACAATCAACATGCTACTTTCTCAGCCTTTAGTATGTATCTCCTGCCTTGCAGGCTTACTTTATATTGACAGTCAATTACAGATGCAAACTTGACGAATTCAGATGTGACTGACTTCCGCTTGGTTGGCCATTCTCGCGCCATTGCGAACATGAGCATTGGCCAAATTACTCTTGATGCCATTGCTGTCAATGTCTCCACGAGTCTGAATGGCTTGAGAGGTCTTAAAAATTCTACTACCATCGATAGTGTTGATGTCGTTGGCGGAACAAGCTCCGCTATTAATCTAGACTTCCAAGGTCAGCATTTCAATCTGATGTGACATGCTCCATGTCTTATAATCATTTGAATAGTCACTATCTCGAACCCTTCTAGCTTAGAATTATCGACAGGCGATTTGAGTACGTTTCAATAATTTTAACATAATGGACCGATTTTTGAAGCATCTACAGATCTGCAACTTTTACGAGATAACGTTCTTCTGGGTACAGCTTTACTCCCTAATTTAACGCTTATTCGAGGAAATAACACTGTCAACGCCACCTCAAATTTTGATGTAAGCGTTCAACAGCGTCTAGAGTCATACAATATTTATTTTCCGGATAGGCCAATGCAAGCCCACAAGGATTACAGACCTTGAACGACTTTGTTAACCATACAGGCAGGTCATTTTCGTGCTGAAAATTCTTCTTCATTGTATTATCTTTACTCATTTTGTTTATAGACGTGGTATTGACAATCGCAGGGTTCAACGAAAGTACCAATATTGCATCCCTTCTTGCGGCCTTTGAAACCCTTTCAATCAATGCCGTCCTTCCAGCGCTCAAGACCAATTTGCTCAACACCGCAGCTCTCACAAGTGAATTGATTTGTCCACTTCTTCGAAGCTCCGAACTGACATACATTACAGTCCTGCCAACGACTGGAACAGCAAATAATATAACTCATGTCACTGTAGCATTGAGTAATCCTTTTACAGCTCCTCTTACAGTCACGAAAATTTCTTCGTCGGTCTCCACCTTCGGCATCCCACTGGGTACTATCAACCAAGACGTTAATTTCACTTCTGCCCCCAAAGGGGTTACTCAATCTCCTCAACTCGATTTGGACTTAAATTTCGATCCAGCATCGTTATTCACTGTAACCCGTGCATTAGCAAGTGAGGCGGGGCTCGATCCAGCTCCGTTGGATCAGATTGTGTCAATAGCGGGTCTTCAATACCTTCCAATAAACCAAGAGGGACCGGCACTGAGAAAACGTCACGTAGAAGGACGCGCCAATATTTTCACGTATGCTCCGTAGCCGTTTAACTGTACACTTCGCAGGACAGATTTTTTTTTTTTTTGGCTAGCGGCTTTGATCTACCCACCTTCGTTCAGACAGCTTTCAAAAAGCTCATGTCGGACGTTTCGCTGAGCACAGGACTCAAGATCGGTATTTGCAAAGCATGTCTCTTTGTTTTGGATTCCATTGACCCCACGTTCACAGGTGATTATGCGACTACTCTGGAATTTAATCAATCCAGTGTTCCAACGGCGACGGATAAGACCTTAGATTTTATCTTACCAGTTCTTGCCTCTCCCATTGTACAGAAAGTGGTCGGGGGTGCTGCCCTTGGGTATGTGACGATCATCTACTGTACGTATACTTCTAGTACTAATTTTCGTCGTAGTTTGGACAGTGTCCTCATCATCAATCCGGAACAAAACTCCTTCAGTAAGGCTTTATATATTATGATATTTGTTCACATGAACTCACTGCTTGTGAAGGAGCTGCTCTTAAAGGAAGTGTCACAAACGCTGGTCCATGTAAGCACCCTCTGATAGCCTGCGTTTTTCCATGAACTGAATTTCGACGATTCAAAATGTAGTCGATGCAATTATCTCCTTCCCGGCCGGTCTCACTATTTCTTGGCAAGGCAAACCCATTGGCCAAGTCTCGATGAGCGATATTAAAGTGACCGGAGACGTTGGGGGTACCATTGACTCAGAAGCCATATTTCAGGTTGCAGATCTTGCTCACTTGACAGACTTTACAAAGGTGAGCAACAATGGTCTCGCCTACTTCTCGTCTTGACTTACATTGTCACAGACTTTGCTCACTACTGAGTCTTTTGATTGGGAAATTTCGGGTGAAAATCTGACTGGTGAGATTTCACTCTATGTTGTTATTATCTATTTACTGATAATTCGGTCGAAGTCAATGCACTGGGTTCGCTCCCTTGAAAATAAAATATTGACTGTAGACTCTGACGCTGATTTTCAGGAATTTCTGTGCCTGGCATCTCGTTCACTCCAAGGATCGTCACGTTGAAGGGCTTCAACGGCCTGGTCAATGGTGTAACCATCAACAGTTTCGATCTACCATCGAACGACCCTGCTGGGGGAATACATTTGACTATCAACTCAACAGTTGTCAATGTGCGATTTACCCCACTTTCAACTCGATAGGAACTAATACATCATGTGGGCTTTTGTAGCCTTCTCAAGTAGGAATACAATTGAGCTCGCTCGGTTTCAACACATTTGTTGGTGATGTCATGATCGGTCCTGTCACCAGTTCAAGTTCGGTTAACCTGATGCCCGGGTCCACTTCTGAGTTGCACCTGCAAGGGCGCCTGGTACCCCAGGGGAGCGTAGCTGGGCTACAGACTGTCTCGACTGTTTTCAACAATTTCATCCAGGGCGAAGATAGCAACGTGATCGTTCAGGGCGTCAGCGCTGGCTCGGGGGATGTAAGTTTGAATTTCGACCCGAATCAAGATAGGCAGCTCAATGCGGTTTTCATAGGTAACTTGGTTAAATGACGGAATCAAGGCTCTGCAAATCGCTACGGTTCTTCCCAATCAAGGCAAATTGAACATCATCAAGTCGATCGATCTCAACGAACTCACCTTGATGTTCTCGAATGAATCTCCTTTCGCACCTTTGACGAGCACAAAATCGACGGACGCTGCTTTTAGTATTCCGTTCGCCTTCCCATTGGACATCACCGCCCTTCAACAGACTATTAACCTCGGATTTAGCGGATCTACTTTTGGCCAGCTAGTTATTCCAAAAGGTCCCAGCAAGACCGATATTGGCGCTCGCATTATTCACCTCACCTTTGCAAACATTCCTTTAGAGGTTTCTGACGGCGGACAATCTACGTTTGACCGGTTCGTCGCTGCTACCACAGTTGGGTCAAAGGAGACGCTGCAACTGATCGGATCTGCCGACGCCGATGCCGATACGGCTGTCGGTTTATTGTCGTTGAAGAACATAACATTCTCGGTCAATTCGGACATCGCTGGCCTACAGGGCTTGAATACACGACCCGTTACAATCAATAGCTTAGATGTCAATCATGGCTTCTCCGATTTCCTTCTCATCAAGGTCAATAGTGCACTCTTTAATCCAAGGTATTTTTTGATCCTCTTTTCTTGAAGTGGCGATGTAAATTGAATTCTTCTGCCTAGTAACTTGACCATTGGCACAGGCGATGTTTCGTTTACATTGGAGTTCCAGTAAGCCTTTGTCGTCCCCAACTTAATCATCTTAAAGTTTAATGACACACGTGACCAGAGGTCAAGATATTGGCTCAGCGGATATTGTGAGAGTCTGAATGTATTGATATACTTAGCCTAACTGTCCGTGATAGAGCAATTTGGTCATATTACCTGGTAATACGACATATCCGATCGGTATGCAACATATTTTTCCCTTTCGTTACATAAATCGTTCAATACATGATTTAGATGTACACTTTGCACCTCAAGGTGGAGCCGTCTCCGCTGGTAATTCCCTGCTTGAAGACTTCATTCAGGGTCAAGACACGGATACTACGATATCTGGCACCACCGAGTCAACTTCCATTCAGTCACTACAGTCTGCGTTGGCCCAAATTCATTTATCGCCCGTGACAATCCCAGGACTCAAGGACAATCTCATAAAAGGTGCCTCTCTTTCATTCCCAACCGACATTGTCAATACCGGTGTTGCAAGTACATCATTCACCCTCGCAAATCCATTCACCGCCAGTATCAACCTTCTTCAGTTAGCGGCAAAGGCTACCTTCCATGACTTGACTTTAGGAAACATCCCTCATATTGATACTTCCACCAATCCTATCACTGCTTTGGGACACGGCTCTGTTACATCGCCAACTCTACCTCTCGATTTCAATCTCGATCCCACTACAATTATTCAGTTGCTGCTACTCACTTCATCAGAAAATAATGTTGACTTAGGTCCTCTCACTCAATTATTCCAGTTCATTCTGTCTAATCCAGGTTTCAAACCACCTGTAAGTTGTCAGTGTTGTTCCAGAATCAACGCTGATTATTTCTGACAGGTTAAAACATCTGTGGATCTTCAACCACCAACATGCGTGAGGTACAAAAATTTCTCCAGCTCCTTGACAAAGATTTTCATGAGTACAAAGCGGTAATCAATTTGACATCGATGGTGCCATCTTGAAGTCTCTAGCTGGATTGAAAGTCGATCTCAGTATCGAATCTTCATTCAAATTAGATGATTGTGGGTATTCATTCTTTTCGATCAAAAGTCTCTGATGACATACCCTACATCTCAGTTGCGGCAGACCTGACGTTTGCGCAGAAGAGTGTACCAGCACTAGTATGTTCCCAAATAGCTTGCTTCAGACCCGATCTAAAGCCAAACCTGCAGGTCGATAAAACAGTATTATTTTTAGTCGGTGCCGTAGCCGGCCCTGTAGCTCAACACCTTGTAGACGGCTCAATTTTGTCATTCAGCGAAGCAGATTTAACGCAAGTCTTTTCTGGAATATGCCTTTGATTTTGCTCACCTAATAATATTAAGAAATCTGTCGAACGAGGGTTTTGATCTATCATTGAAAGGTTCTCTTACTAATATTGGCCCTCTGGATGCTTTAATCACTTTCATTGACCCATTGAAGTAAGGTTTTATTTCCCTGTGTCTTTTCAATCGCTTATGGGACTGGAAGTGTCAATTGGCAAGGCAAAGATATTGCAACAATATCATTACCTCCAAGTCGGTGATGTCTATTTCTTTCGCTGGATATTCTCTGAATATCTCTTCGTTTAGTTTGCGCTGCAGCAAACGATGGAGTGCCAAACTATGAAGCCAAGGCTGCTTTAAAAATTAGTGATTCTGCTGCGTAAGCTGACTATTGGACCGGGATCGAGCCCGCACTCAAATTGATTTTCAGCTTTACCGAGTTTGCAATATTCTTGCTACACAATCCAAGCTTCGATTGGACAATTTCGACGTCCAAACTTCGAATTGAAGCCCTGGGGACAATTTTTGATGACGTCTTACTCTCGAAGGTTATCACGCTCAAGGCATTCAACGGACTCCCAGGTGTGACTATTAGCAACTTCCAATTGCCTTCGGATGATCCTGCTGGCGGCATTCACATCGAGACGGATGCCAGCATCCCATCCCCTGCTCGTGAGTTCCTTCATTACTTTCCTCTGGACTTGCTCTTATTGTCGGGCAGAACTTGGCATCGACTTGGGCATTGTAACTTTCCAGACATCTTTCCAAGGAACCGTGATTGGTCGTAAGCATTATCTATATATATATATTGTGCATGACAATTAAGTAAATCTTGTTTCGCATATGTTATCCAGCTCTTTCGGCCTCAGGTCTTTCTCTGAAAGCCAATTCTCTGACAAAGACACACCTCAGTGGCCGCATCGTTCCAAAGAGCGGCGCTGACCTCGACAAGACTGGTTCTTTGTTCTCGCATTTTTTAAATGGACAGAACACAACGCTCCAAACCACGGGACAGTCGGTGCAACCACCTGGTTCAAGTGGCGCAGTCGACTGGCTCTCTACTGCGTTCAAGTCCTTAACACTGGACGTTATTCTGCCTGGGGAGAAGTTCCAGGTGCGACACTTTTTTTCCCTTATATTCATTTACTAAATAAGATCTATAGGTTATCAAGGAAATTGATCTTAACGACTTAGATGTTACTATCAAGACCAATGATGAGTCATTCGATCCGCCAACGACTTCTCATAACACCGTGGCAAAATATGCAAACCCCTTCGGATTTTCGTTGCAGGTTGTGGAAGTTGGACAGACCATCGACTTGGGCAATCAAGGCAAACAGATAGCACAGGTAAGTTGCTTGAAGATAATTGCCGTCCGGTATCTAAGCATCGATTTCTCAATATTTAGCTTATAATTCCCTCGGCCCCTGCCACTGGAGGGGTTTCAACTGGCAATGTAGTTGATTTGGATATTGTTTTCACGGATATACCATTGAAGGCTCTTGACCAAACGGCCTTTGTACAACTTTTTGCAGGGGTTACTCTCCTACCTGATGTCGAGATTGATCTAACAGGAAACGCTAATGTTGTCGCAAGAACATCAATCGGCGATGTGCCGATTGTCTCAATACCGTTTAATGTGAAGTCTCAGCTGAAAGGCAAATTTTATTTTTATACCTTTAAAGCTTGCCCTACTTATATCTGCGTTTAGGAATCAACTCGTTCGGTGGAACCGCCTCCCTAAGCAATGTTTCAGTAGTAGGAAGCGGTGGCGGTGGTGGGAGCGAATTTATTGTCGCACCTCTCACAACTACTTTGCAAAATCCTTCAAATGTGTCATTAGAGACTATCAATGTGGCTCTTCCCGTCATCTTCAATGGAGTTATGATAGGACGCGCTGCTATCGATGTAAGAAACAGTCTAATCAATTCCCAATTTTTCGAAAGTTTTCATCACAACTACCCCATAGGAATTTGATCTTAAACCAGGAGTGAATATAATTTCGACAGAATTCCACTATGAACCAGCGGACGCAAACGATACGGTAGCACAGGTATTTGTTAATTACGAAAACTCGTCTGTATACTTGCACTGACAGTGATGCTACAGGGCTTTTTAACACAATTCATCCAAACTGGAGATGCTCTTGACCTTTCTATTCATGGTGATTCCGATAGTACTCCATTCGCATCTCTTCAAGGAGCATTGTCTGGTCTGAAACTCTCGGCATCACTCACGGGTAATATATTTGATCCTCCGAACATATTTCATGCTAAGGATGTTTCCAGGACTTGACCAGCCGACCTTCATCACCCATATTCATGTGACGATCACTTTAGACTCTCTAGTGACGAATCTTGTGTCAGTAGATTTCGATGTATGCACTTTTCATCCTCTTTTCGCTCTGTCGCCGATATCTATAAAACACATCTAGGTACAAAACCCATTGGATGCAGACCTGGTTCTTGAATTTGTACAGTCGGACGCCGGCGTCAATGGAGAAACATTCGCTCAGTTCAGTCAGGGCTTCGATAGCTTTGTTGTTCCGCCTGGCCAGACCGTCAATTCAGGGGTCTTCGGCAACGTTCTGTTGACTCAAGGCGCCATTGCGTCGCTCGATATCATTCCTCTTGGATTCCTAGATGTGCAGGCGGCTGCCACTGTTCGTGTAGGACAAGGTGGTTACCAAATTCCCTTCCTCAAGCTTCAACAACAAGGTGTGCCGACTACGTACGACCTTTCTCTTGACTCTCTTTCTGCGATGAAGAAAGTAGCGTCAAGCGCTGCTGCATCAAGCCTTTCTATTTCTGAAACTGCACCCGCATCATCTGCATTAAGCCCTACGGCCACAGAGGCACATGTTTCTGCAACAGGCGAACCCACAACAACAAAGCTATCTACGCCTGAAGTACCAACAGTGACACCCAAACTGGCATCTACTCTTACGTCATCGACTATTTTTATCGCGACATCAACGGCTGGTGAAGCGCTGAAGGTACGGCTGAATTTGTTTGAGCTTTCAATTTGGTTTAACGTGAGCATGTCATAGCCGAATCACCTACAGGGCAATAGTACATCGACCTGATACTTACGCCTGACTCCTGCTGGAAATTTCTTGGACTGTTCTCTGACTTTATTGAACTATCGTACTATTCACTCGATTACCCTGCAGACCGTGTGTAGCACTGTAGTATTTCATCTCATTTTTATACTTCTTTATTCAGTGAATGTTTTGATACCACCTTATAAAAGATCTCAAATAAATTCTAGTTTAACAGAAAGACTATTATTATGAGACTGTTGTGTCTTAACTTGGACGTATTTGGCCTGTGATTGTGTTTGCAATTGGGACGTGCCCCAACGTCAACCTCAGTCAATGACCATGGGCTCCGAAGCCCATGAACCTGGAGATCACCCTCCCGTCCTGTCTGACTTCCTCTCAGCTGTTCCTCCAGCGTTGACCCTTGCTCTAATCCAACTTGCCCCGGTCATATCTGTTGGTCGATCAGTTTTCCAAATTTATAGTTGGACCGTATCTTGGTACCACAGCTGGCTGGCGCTAGCTTCGTGGTGGGCCATATGCCTGTTCATAGACAAGATGCTGCGGTATGTCTTCTGACTTTGCTATAATTTTAAACACGCGGTACGAGCGCTAATCTGTTGCAGGTCATTCTTGCCTTTCGTCATATTTGGGCTCATAGTTGTTGCTCAACGACGACAGCAAAGGCAGGCACCGCAAACACCCGCGACTGAATACACAATCCAAATCATCATAAAAGATTTGACGACTATTCAGTCTCTTCTCCCTTCACCTCGTATTCCGTCCATCGATGTTCCACAACTATTTCGTGCTGTTGCTATCCTCTCTATCCCCTATCTTGTGCTATCCTACTTTGTTTCTCTCCGTGTAATTGTCGCACTCTTCGGGACAGTGCTATTAACATGGCGCGCCCCTTGGGCAACAGTCCTTCGCACCACTATGTGGCATAGTGCTTGGTTCAGGTGGTGTGTTTACAGGTTCTGGTCTGCACTCATCGGGGAACCCCTGCCTCCTCCTACAATATCCCTTCAGCCTCTCTCAAATTCCCCCAGTCCTGTACAGTCTCTTCGATTCCTCTTCACCATCTACGAGAACCAGCGCTGGTGGATGGCTCTCGATTGGACAGCTGCCCTTCTCCCAGGTGAACGACCGTCATGGTGTTCTGCTTCCCAGCAACCGTTGTCACCCCCCAATGCTTTCAATCTTCCCGAAAATACTACAGTCATTCTTTCAGACGAAAAAGGTGGTAGAATCAAGAGAACGGCGACCTGGAGATGGGAAGAACCAGAGTGGCGGGTCATCGTTCGTAAAGACGGAGGTACCCCGAGCCGTGTGGAACGCCCGCTCCCCAACTTAAAAGAAGAAACTCCAAATAGCAGCCGTCTTCTCAAGGCGGCCGGCCGTCTCCGCGATTCAAGTGCGGGATTATCTGTAAACACCAGTTTGGATCCCAACAAAAATATTAGTGGAAGCATAGATATCGACCGTACAACTGAAGGACCAAAAGAGAATACGGACGAGGAGAAATTGACCGATGCGGATGGATGGGTGTACGGGGATAATAAATGGGAAGCCCAAAGCAATCGAGGTGGGCTGGGTAAAGTAAGTTCATTTAAAACTGCCCCGAAGCCTAAGATTACTTATTTGCGAATAGTATACTCGTTATAGGCGATGGACACGAATTGCTGTGGTGTTTGAAGAGGTTGAAAGCATGTCTGCGGGCGACATCGGAATTGAGAAGACAGATTTACAAGGAGTTCTTCATGCGGACACAGTCTCGCAGAACCCAGACACCTCCTCGCTCAACCCACCCGATAGCCCATTACGACAACGCCTACGAAATGCTCTACAAAAGGGGGCTCAGCCTTCTTCATAGCTATTAATCTTGTGTATTTGCCTGTATCCTTGCTGTTACTAATGTTGTCCAAGTTACCACTACCAATGGGTATTGTAGCAAATGCCTTCCTCGTATTATACGGTGCTATCGGTAGATCTTGTGTTTAATCGTAGTCGGTTATTAAAAGGGGATCGTATGCGTATGCGTTATTGTAATGTTAAAACTTATGGGGTATGGGGTATGGGTATGTCTAGAAATACAAATTCAATAAATCCAAGGGTACTACAAAGGGTGCGCAAGAGAACAAAGTGGTAGCTACAAAAAGTCGGAATCTAGAACAGAGTGTTATTAGAAGCAATGATTAGACTTTGTTTGAGTTGTCCTGAGGTTTCGACATATCAAGGAAGGAGCCTGACGGCCGCGGTAGGTCATCTTTCGTTGCAGGCGTCGAGGCTGGCCCATTATCCTTTTTGAGCGTATTGAATGGTGATCCAGACTCGTATACGCTCTCCTTCAGGGAGGTCATATCAGACATGGAGTCTAAAGAATCGCGTTTTTCGATGACCTCTTGGTTGATGACGATGGGGGCCTGTGTATGAGAGCTGAGACCGTTAGAGGAAGTGCCCTTGAACGATCCCTTAAATTTACTAAAACTGATGGCTGATTAACATACAGACATGTAAATATTTTTGGAAGAAACATACCCATTGGAACTCGTAAGACCGGAGCCGACTTTCGTCGAACCATAGGTCGTGTAACCAACATGTTTGGCAACAGAGGCAAATGCGAGTTTGTAATGTTTCTGGGCTTCGTCCGCAAAACCGAAGAATGCGAAGAAAATCAGGCCACAAACAACCACCAACCAGCGAGACAATTCGAGACTCGTATTCGCAGTTGGGTCCGAGCGCCAAATGAGAGAGGGGTACTGAACAACGCGAGAGAAATCTGTTAAGCCTGTTCAGACAAGGGTTCAAAGGACAACAACGTATGAACTCACTGTAATGAGTGTCCTCCCAAGATATCCATGGGCGCACTTCGCCTCTCGTTGCGTTCAACACGATGGTTGTAATTGACAGGGGAATGCAGCAGGCAACCTCGACGCCGGCAAGTACCATGAGACGGATAAAACGATTCGAATTCAGATTCGAATGTGTGGACAAGATCGCTTTGAATTCAGCGTGCCTCTTGCGGAATGCCATAATGCTCATAACTATGGAGACGCGCTTCAATAGGGAATCAAAATAAGGTGACATGATAAAGGAGCTCACTGGCGTAAGTACCAGATGCTAATCCGATAGGAATTGGTAGCATCCAGACAAGGAGATACGCCGGAGGCGTGTTATAAGTGGCGGGGTAGCACCCAACTTCCTCAAAAATATTAAATCTATGCCCTTGAACGATATATCCTAATTTTATGGATATCAGCTCATGCGAACGTTGTCACCGCGTTCAGCAACTCACCAAGAATCATGGCTAGCACTGGAAGCCCAACACCGATGGATAGATCAACCATGATAGCGCGATATTTCTAATTGAGCAGGGTTAAGCACGGAACTTCGCCATGATATAAGGATAAGAGCGTGCCTCTTGTCTTGTCCTCATCGCAGAGTGGACGGAGGCAATACAATACAGACGATGGTTGATGCATAAGGAAGCAGCGGGAATAGCAACAGAAATGCCGATTACAATTCTCGAAGCTGGATTTGATTGAAGAATAAGCAATGGTAGAGAGTATACTCAATAGTCAACTCACTGATATCACACCACACCGGAGCCCAGTTGATAGCATTGTCTCTCCAAATGATTGAATTAATAAAATAAGACAGCAATCCCAGAGCTGTCCAGAACATGTACAAGCATGTTCCTGTGTTCCAAGCTGCATGAGGAAATAAGAATAAAATGCGATGGTCCACAAAATGCAAACGTACCCTCCAGATGCCAAGGGAAAGGGATTAGAACAAGAATCAAAGTGATGAACGAAAAGGCAGAGAAAACATTATTGGTGACTGTCATAGTGAAATCGGTGTCGACAGAGACTGTACCGAATGTCTCAAGTCCTCGGGTGCAAGAAGGAATGTGATAGAAGCCATCGTGGATTCGAGAGACTTATTTAAACGTAGACACCCTTGTTTCGCGCCATTGTAAAGGATTTGGATGATACCTTGTTTCTAACGTCAGTCCAGTGTTGCTGGTGCAGAAAAGTTTGGATGTTCAAATTGGGAAGGGTGTTTATGATCTTTCCGTTTCGGGAACTATCCTCTCAGAGCCGCCGGAGAAATGAAGGCATGGGAGCCAGTTAAGAAATACTGAGCCTTTTTCGGACAAAGGAGATAGCCAATGTTATCCATAATGAACTATAGGGCGCGCGGCAGCCATAGTATATCCTAAGACTGGCAACGATATACATTAAGCAAGAACAACAGATAATTTCGAAGTTAGCTCTACTAAAACCGGGTTCGTCATTCCTTCGACAGTCCACATTCGTTACCAATGAAGGACGGCTTTGGCATCGAAAGGGCCACTGTATACCTTATTCTAGCGATGGCAAGCTTATCTATGACGATTCAATAAAAGGCGCCGAAGGATTAATACATGAAAAGTAAAGCTAGGATGTGTACATATGTACAGAAGGAAAAAGTATCACTGAACGCTATATACTGATACCGAGTTGAGATTATGCATGCTTACTTGATGAAAGTTTAGGAGCAAAATGACGATTTCTCGTTTCATGAGAGCTCTTCATCTTTGAAGATCGCAGTCTTCGGGATACCATCCGTTCTGATTACTCCACGGTACATGCCAGGGCAGTTTAAAGGCATTGCAACTGGACTAGCTTGAGATGGGTTCGATTGAGGGACGCCTATGCTCACCATTTCCTTTATCATCGAGGGCAATTACACCACCGATACCGCCGTCTTCTAGTAGCTCATCTACAACGTGCCGGCAGGCTTCAGAGATAGGTTCATTGAGATATCGGACTCGATGGGCGATAGTTGCAGCGGCAGCCTGTCTAATAAAATACTGGAACATGTGAGTTGGTATATCTCTCTGTTAGAACTGCGAATAAGATAGTTACATCTCCATCACCTGTTCCGGAAATACCAACAGCCTTTTTTACCGATGTTCGAGTAATTGTCCTCCAGATCCGTTGTAACACTCCAGTTTCTGTCCATTCTTCGGCCCAAAAGCCACTGCCCATAACTGGCGTGTCACCTACGCGGCCAACCAGTTTATTGGTCCGTCCCCCGGTTGAAGTAAGAGCTGCGATGCAACCATGGATATCAAGAGCTACCGCACCGACAGTGCCTGTTGGAAGTTGATCTATAAGAGACGGGATGTGCGTTGAACCGCCTTCGTGGTGGGGCAAAGGCTCCTCTGGGAGACCCAGACCGCGACGATGTTCTCTCCATCGTTGTTCAGTGAAGAAATAAGAAGAGTCGACCAAGGTCTCTCCAAGTAAGTGGCCGATATTCTCGGCAGTCGCTCCGGACAAAAAGGCGTGAGGAGCGAGTGAAGGGGAAAGATACAAAGCTCGGACAAGTTGTGAAGGATTCTTGGCCCTTGTTAGTAATGTAAGACCTAATCCTCGCCTGCTAGGCGGAATCTCGGGATGTGAGGCAGGAGGCTTTGATAACATCATCGAGGTCTCCAATTCGTTCTAATAAGCATGAGCCTATAAGAATATGCTCGAACGAGGTCTAATTTACGCTCAGAACATACCTTCCCCTCGACATTAAAAACGGCCCCTTTAGCGGAGTTGAATAAAGGATTGTCTGTAAAATAGCGATTTATATTTTATGATAACCGAGAAACCCATCCGAGATACTCACCTTCCATTACCGTCACAGCAGCAACGACAGCATCCATTGCATCGCCTCCTGCTCTTAGAACTTCATAACCCTACGTGTATTCAATGGAAAGGCGGATGAATGCGCGTCCTGTGAACATACTGAAATCAAAGCCTGGGACAAGGCTGTCCTGTAAGCAAAACGTTGTTCTGGCGTAGATCCTTCTTTCGACATAGTTCCTGCACCCCCATGAATAACTAGAACATAAGGACTGTCATGGAATCTAGAAATTCTGGGCACAGAGTCCAGCAGGCTCTTTTCTGTTGCGATAAAAGATGACATTAAGGAGCACGATAACATGTGCGGTCATTTTGCATAGAAATTAGAATCAGCAGGAGTCAGCAGGATGTGAGAATTCGAGAAGAAGCAACAAGCATATCATCTATTTTTGATGATAGCCTTACATAATGTAAAAGTATAACAAAAATTTTAAGTCACTTTGCCGGAGTGGTTAACGGGATCGCCTGCTATACTTAGTAGATCAGCGGTTGGTCTTTGACCGCGAGTGTTCGAATCGCTCAGGTGACGATTTTTGCCTATATCCCACGGGACTCAGGAGTGCACATTTACAAGTTTGTACTCAACAGCTTACAGGGAACGCGCTTCTTGCCTTTCACCCTCTATATCATACCCAGCAACATTTCTTTCCATTCCCAATGAGCGGCAGCAAGTATGCTGATTTACCTGACATCGTTAGTTTTTTTTTTGGCTCCTGCACGTTTTCGAACACTTAAACTGATTCAATTATTCCTCTCAGGATACTGCCCCTGATATTTATGAAACTGAAGACAGTTTCCCCCAGTCTCAAGTTGTAGTACGTCCTCAATCGTATCTTGTACAACTTTTGACCGATTCTTCTGAATAGAATGGTGACTCCAGCGATGATGACACTGCCCCTCCTACGCGGTCAACTAAATCCAAACTCGACGGTTCTGGCCGAGAGGAATTAGATTTCAGTAGCATAATGGGTCCAGAAGAAGCTAGCAAGAAATTTCGCAAGGCAGAACAAAAGCGTTGTTCGTTTATTTCTTATTGTCACAGCTTCATAAGTTTATTTCACTGTATTGAACAGTACACTCTCGGACACACTACGAATATCCCCCTTCCACGGGTTCAACAGCATCACCGAGCAATACTTTGGGTATCTTAAGGTCAGTTCCCCTCTCGCACCGGTTGAGAGCTCTGCAAGTCGAATTGCAAGCCTTGGAGCAAGAACTAGCGGACCCTTCAAATCCTCTCATACAGAAAGAACGTGAAGAAGACAACGTGGATCCAGGCGAATTAATTCGTGGCCTTGTTGATATCCGAACAAGACTCAATAAAATAAAAAAAGGAAAAGAAGGCAGGGCTCGGTTAGTTGGTGCAGTGCTGGAGGGCGATGGTCTTTCAAAAAAGAGTGGAGAGGTCAAGGCAACAGATGCAGAATCAAGTGCCATTCTGAGCGACAAACACGCATCAAAAACAGAATTGCAGAATATGGTAGACATCGATCGGCGCGTCGCAGAACTGGAGAACCTTGTAGGTTCGTCAAATACTGCTTTGGATGAAGTAAGTTTCCATCCCACTTCCTGGTAAAATGTTAATTAATTCCTCTCCAGACTTCTCCTCTCCCTACACCACTGCTGCCATTGGTATTGCGCCTAAATAATCAGTTGACTATTCTTACGCAACCTCGTCATATCGACTCTATTTCGCGTCGTCTTAAGCTGCTGCTCTCCGATTTGGACCGTGCTTCGGCCCCCCAACACCAGAGTCATCGGCGTCAGCCATCACATCCCAACGGCGCTCCACAGCCTGTTGCCTTACAGGACCAGCTCTTTCCTCTTCTCGCACGCTTAGGGCCTCTTCTCCCTCATATCCCTCACATTTTGACGCGATTGCGTACGTTATCTGCGCTGCACTCTTCTGCGGCCAATTTCCAGACTACACTTGAGGATCTTGAAGAGGAACAGAAAAAAACACGGACAGGCCTGCTTGAACTCGAGAAGGCGATACATACAGTGGAGACTAGTTTGAACGAGAATCGTGAAGTTGTAAAGAGCAATGTCACCGGTTTGGAAGGAAGGGTCAACCTTTTACTTGGACGTTTGGAAGACTTGAACATTGAACGAAGTGGTTAAGGTTACCTGCTCAAACCATGGAGACCTGGATTGTTCTATTGTTATACACATACATCAAATTATATGGAAGTACATAGATTCTCATACACATCTCAAGGACTATGTTCTGCGCCGTACATCAGAATGTCCATTCATTCCAACCATGCGCTCGACAACCGCCTATCAGACAAAAGTCCAATGCATACAGTATAAGTGCACATATTGTCGGGAGAATTTTGTTTAAGACGTACTTGGGCTTGATCCCAATCCATGGGCTCATCTTCTTCTTCGTCTTCCACCCCTTTGCTATTCTCCACATTTCCAGCCCCTAAGCCCCATCCACCCGACGTTACCCGAGTTCCTGGTTCAATATCGGGGCTTCTGCATTTTTTTTAAAAAAAATCAAAGGGTGTACATATTTCGGAACTTTTCGCAATTGTTTCGAGAATGTGTGAAACTAACCGCAATGCCTCCAAAAATTCTCTTTCTCGTTCGCGTTCGATCTCGACGGCAAAACTCGCAGGACCCCCTCCAATGCGTGGTGTGTCATCACCATAAGGATCTTCGGTACTTCCGAACCTTGCAAGATCTGGTGGGTTTTTACCTTTGAGGGCAACACGCCCTCTACGATCTCGAGGTAAACCTCCAGATAAAAAGGTTGGTGTTCGCGCTTGAAACCCAGGACTATTTTTGAACTTGGGGTTGTGGGGGTCTGATTCTGGCCGAGGATTACGGACAAGGCGTAATAGATCCTTAATAGCGCTTTCTCCTGCAGTGGGTTGAGGTATTCGAGTTGTCAAAGAGAACGTCACGGGCATTTGAGTGCTTTGAGAAGCCAGAACAAGAAGCCTGCAAATCAGCACATCAGTCTAGACATTGATGAGAGCAATTTCTGCTGCATACATCTGCTGTAGGCGAGGCTGCTGATACGAATTCGCTTCTTGAAGACCATCCTGGCGACTGGAAAGTGATAGACGAGCATAGAGTCGCTGAAACGGTGGGAGAATTACCCTGTCTCGGAATGACTTCAAGGCAACAGATCGAACATCTATGTGATATGTAGACGTTGGATTTATTGAAGACGAAATTGAAGACTTCGTGCCAGTCTGCCGAGTCGGGGATGATGGTCTGTGTGATTTAGGCGTACGATACAGTGACGAAAGTAGAGGATCTGTTTGCAAAGGAAGTAGCACCTGAATTAGACAATATCAGGCAAACTTTCAGAATTAGACGATATACACGCACGCCTTCCAGATATGTTAAAACTTGATCCCAGAAGAAGCCCCATATCTCTACAACTCGCCCTACAAGTTTATCGTCGTCTATACCAGTAAGTTTGGCGTTGAGAGTCACCATGCCAGATGCGATGAGTTCAGAGGCATCGTTTTCCAGTTTTGCGAGCGCTTTGGAAGGGAATGATGAAACTACCGACTGTATGTGTCGCTTGACTAGAATGTTCAGGTCCTCTCTGTTTAAATCTTAATTAGAAGGATATGGCTTCCTAACGTCAACGAGACTTTACATTGGAATCCGTAGAGGTTCTCCATTGAACAATGGCAATACATGAACGTGCAATGCACCCCATGGATCGCTATTAGAAGTTGAAGAAGTACTGGCCTGTGCTAAACCGGCCGTCTGAGGCAGGGTCAACGAAGTGACGGATGGTGCTGTCGAGAGTTGGGGTGCTAATGCAGGCACTAGGTTTCCCAGTCGCTGCATTTCACGGGAGACAAGCTTGGGATCATAAGTTCGACCAAATGGCACCTAGAATGGGTGGTCGCATCACATATACCGACAAAGGGGAGGGACTTGCTAGGCTCACCTTGGTTGGAGTGGTATGCGCTTTGGTGACAGAGGTGAGAGGTGAAGTTGATGCCATGCCTGGAGGCGTAAGAGCAGGAGCGATGGTAGAATTGGATTCAGTCTTTGAGTGGCTATGTGGGTGCAGCAATTGACTTGGATGAAGAGATCCTTTGAGGTTGGTGGATGAATCCTTCCCAGCACCAGAAAGGGAAGATGTCAATTTGTCGGCAAAAAATCCAAGACGCTTGGACGAACTAAACCCTTCTGCTCTATCAGAATGCAGAGGATTAGGTGGCAGAATACTACGATTGGTATGTTGGTCGGCGTTGAGCGTGTCTAGGAATCGAGTTGTTGCAGGGGCCTGACGAGGAGTGGCATCACTAGATGTCCGCCTTCGGGGCCCTTCAGTCCCACTGTCATCAGGAGAAGATGATCTGGTAGCTGTCTTTGCTTCATTATGTGTCTGGTCGTGCGATCGTCGAGGGCCATGAATATGCGAAGACGACCACATCAGATAGTATACACTCCGTTGGATGTCGTTAAGAGCAATGACGGCGGGTGAACTTCTCCTGACGCCGAAGCGACACACACGAAATACTGTACATATTTGGTTCCGCCTTCCGCACTTTTCTACCAGCAGCCACCACTGCCCACCAACGTCCTCAGCTGCTCAACTTCTGGTGATTGTTCGCGGTTTCATCACGACATCGATATTGCATGCACAGCAGTTGTTAAATAATATTCGCTCACAAAGGTCAAGTTGGACAGGTCATTTATTTTCTTATTGCCACCCTATGACAAGTAGGCTCACTCGCCTCGTTGCTGTGAAGTCCAAGCAATGCCACACTCATGTTTCTCTGCCAAGGAGGCGTTATTTCACAGTCCTCGCAATTGAAACTTCGGCCGATGATACTTGTGCTGCAATTGTGGACTCCAACCGAAAAATTTACTCTAATGTTGTCATGAAGCAGCATGATATGTGGGGGGTTATTGTTTTTTGGAAGAAGATTTTTATAGCTCAACCATATTGTCATTAGACACGAAATGTACGGTGGCATCTATCCTATGAGTGCTATTGGCTCCCACCAACACGATCTGGTAGGCCTTACCCGTCAGATTGCTGGAGAACACTCAGTTTGACAGGCCGTTAGCCATTTGCTGTTCGACAAGCACTCATCGAATCTGGGCTAGACTTTGCTAAGGATATCAATGGAATTGCATTTACCAGAGGTCCCGGTGCGGTTCAAGCTTTTTGTTTCCTTCCACATATCTGAACTTTTACAGGAATGCCTGGTTGCCTCAGCGTTGGCATGAACGCCGCAAAGACCTTGGCTGCTGTGACGGGGAAGCCCCTGGTTGGCGTCAACCATATGGTGTGTTAGGTACTTAAGTCGGTCCCGCCCTATTATTTAAACTTTATGTGCAGCAAGGACATGCTTTAACACCCCTCCTCACTGCTTGGCCAGAAGAACCTAGCTTTCCCTTCCTGACTCTTTTAATATCAGGGGGGCATACCCTCCTCCTTCTTGCGACGTCGATAAACTCATTCAAACTTATGGCGACCACGGCGGACGAGAGTATAGGCAGATCATTCGATAAAGTTTCCAAATTGCTTCAACTCAAATGGACAAAGCTAGGCCCAGGGGATGCTCTGGAAAAGTTCTGTGCAGAGAATCCACAAGGAGAGTGCCCGTCGATCCCGCCGTTACCCCGTCCAATGCCTAAAAAACTTGCATTTTCGTATTCCGCCCTGCATTCGCACGTAAAACTTTTCATCGAATCTCTTGGAGGATGCGCAAGTTTGGACATTCCTATGAAGAGATCTATTGCCCGAGCGTTTCAGATGGCTGCTGTGGGACACCTCGAAGACAAACTTGTTCTTGCTTTGGATTGGTGCAAAAATCAAAACATCCACGTGCAATCAGTGGTCGTTAGTGGTGGAGTTGCCAGCAACATGTTCCTCAGACAGCGGTGTGTGCTTTATACGTGTGCCTTCTAGGTTATATCTTGACAAAAGTCATCATCTTAGTCTGCGCGACCGACTTATTGAGTACGATGAAGGTGCGCCATATTCGCTCATATTTCCACCGCCAAATCTGTGCACTGGTAGGATGGTTTATATTGTACGGTTACCAACTTTCCAGTACTCAATTATTCTGTTTAGACAACGCCGTCATGATTGCATGGGCGTCAATGCACCGCTTCCTCGCTAATGACACAGATAATTACAGTATTGATCTCAGGCCGAAGTGGAGCATCGAAAACCTATAGGTTGCTTTTAGCACCCAATTACATAATGACTTAAGAAAAAACTGCATAACCGTTTATTATAAATTAAAGCCAGTAGCTTTCCTGCCCGATACATGAAGTAGACTGATACATGAAGTAGACTGAGAGCAATCAACCTGGCCGTGACATAGCGCGAAAAGTAACATCACGTGCGATGTGACATGATTGATTATGAAGTCAGACTCCTTCACAACTTAAACTTGTTCAGCTCCTCAACGTGTCAGACGCAAAGGTTCAGAACATCAACTCCATACGTACTTCCAAGCTCCCTGGACACAACCAAGTCAATACACAATAATCTCTGTTGATCTTTGGAATAACTCTTTCTCACTTGACCTGCAACTTGCATCAAGCTTGCATTCCAGTGAAATGCCGTCCTTCCAAACACTTGCCTGTGCGCAGAAACGGAAATTGGCTGAAGACGATTCAGATTCATCCAGTCGAAAACGGCTCTCGCTGGGTGTCCCTCTCTCTGGATCATCTGGCCTAGACGATTCTCCAGACCAAATATGGATGGTTCAATGGTGAATCTGCCTTTCAAAGAAATGCTGATCTTGGCGCTAATTTCGTCTCAAGGAGAAATCATCAATACAAGAAACACAAAACATGGGATGGAGACGCTGTCCTGGCCGTGACTGCTAAGGGAGAAGCGACGCTGTATAACTGCGACGGAACAATGTACGTTCTGTTCTAATCACATAACTTCTGCCCGCGTATATTTATAACTTCTTCAAAAGCATGGGCACAAACAAGATAGCGAAAGCATTTCCACTAAGCGAGAATAAGAACCTGACTTTTGGGTCGAAAGATATTGAACTAGAACGAGAAATACCTCATGCTCAATTCCTGTCGGGCACATGTTTTGGGCGCAATGGAGGCGATGTCGGAGCTATAAGCACGAAGGCACCTACTTTCCAGAATAAATTTAACCCCCCGTCGTTTCGACGTTCTGAAGTGGCTGTAGCGAAAGGGTTTTCCACTGCCAACAAAGCTTCATCATCATCAACTTCAAATAACACCCGACTTGTGCCTACCAACACTGGCCTTTCTGAAATCACAAATCAATTCTGTCATTGGGCTGCCAATTGGTGAGTTCAAACAGGTTGAAATCATTATTCAATTTAACAATGCTTGAAGGCGTAAACCTCAGGGTAAGAAGAACAAAACATGGGATGGCGATGCATATATTTCGCTTGTGAACCATAAATTAGTCATGATATCGGAAGATGGTAAAATGTATGATCTGCCCCATTTTCTTCGTACGTCTGTTGATGCTTCATTTCACAGCATGGGTACTACCCCTTGGAAGGGTCAACCACTCGTTCCTGGACTCGTAACCCATATTGCTGGGAAAGAAGTGGAGTTAAACGTCGCAGTATCCATGTCACAGTTACCTGAGACCAAAAGCACCGAGCAGACCATGCTCGTTGAGGATCCAGTGCAAGATATTTTTGATATCCCAACTCTTGAAATTAAGCAGAAACCATTTATTCCACCTACAAGCTTTTACGGAAAGGCAGCCCCGAGGTGCAAAGCGAAGGGACCTCTGCAAGTTCCTGCCAGTTGTCTTGATGCATATTCTTACTTCTATGTAGACATGATCCTGAAGCTCCCGAAGCCCTTGTCATGAAAGCTCCAACAAATGAACACGTGAAGAAATTCAATAGAAGGTCAGTAACCATTGCCTCGTTTATGCATATACGTAGTCGAGAGACTCGTCACTGACAGCGAATCATAGAAATCTGGCTGTGGTCCCAGTTGTCATAGACCCTATCCTGTCGCGAAAGATGAGACCACATCAGAAGGAAGGCAAGGAAACGAATACACCGAATATTGGTTTTTTTTTTTTTTTTTTTGGCTGAAGCTATTTGACTAGGGGTCTCCTTCCTATATGAATGCGTCATGGGTTTGCGTAAACATGAAGGGCAAGGATGCATTTTAGCTGACGAAATGTTTGTCTGCTCATGCTTACGTTGAAATTCCGCCTGCCATCACACTAATTGCATTCTAGGGGTCTCGGAAAGACACTCCAAGTCAGTCCCGTTAACTTTATGCATAACAGCATTAACCAAAACTTTATCAACACATTAGACCATTACACTTGTCTGGACGCTGCTCCGTTTGTCTCCTACGTTTTCTAAATGAGCTTTTGCATTAATATAACTTCTAGGGCAAAATATGTATGCCGCCCCACTCCCAGTCGTGCAGAAGGTTCTCATTGTTTGCCCTGTTTCACTCATAAATGCGAGAAGCGGTTCTTTTTCAAAACTTGATCAGTCACTCATCGAACTTGTCTACCAGAATTGGAAAGCCGAATTCCATAAATGGCTGGGTCGAGACCGAGTAGGGATTGTAACCTGTGATAAAAATAACACTGCAATCGACCTTTTTGGACGCTCGTTCGTATTTGCGTTCTTATAGGTTCTTGTCATTAACTAAATTGATTCTTTATTACCCCCTAGAAAATCGTATGAGGTATTGATTATTGGTTATGAACGCTTGAGAACATCGATGTATGTCGACAAGCAATCTTTCGGCTATGTTGTATTGGTATCCTTACTCTTCCACCCATAGAGACAAATTGGCAAACATATTGTCCGGATTTTTTCTTCTATTGCTGGCTACGACTGATCTCTACATACCAGTCCTCCTATCGGCTTGATCATATGCGATGAAGGTCAATCCGTTATTCTTTGAAAAGCTCGCACTCTCACATTCAAAAATAGGACATCGTCTTAAATCGGCTAACAACAAAACAGCCGCCATGTTCAAAGCATTGGACACGCGTCGACGTATCATTCTATCTGGGACGCCTATCCAAAATGACCTAGGCGAATTTCATGCCATGGTTTGTCTCTGATCTCTTGTTCGTTTACAATGTTGGCTGATTTGTTTAGGCCGAATTCTGTAACCCAGGGCTTCTAGGTAATGCTTCAACACCTACCCAGGGAATAAATAAGACATCTTACATTGATCAGACGATTATATTGTCTTTCGGAAGGTGTACGAAACGCCTATTTTGAAAAGTCGCGCGCCTGACGCATCACGCAAAGAAATCGAGGTAGGCGAGGCTCGCACCGAACAGGTATCAAAAACAAACAATTTTTTTGCGTCATGATTATTCTTATGACTATCTTAGCTTCTTTCTGTCGCCAAAAGTTTCGTTCTCCGGCGAGACACGTCCCTGCTGAAGAATCACCTTCCTCCTAAAAGTTCTGATTTTTCTTGATCTTGCTATTTCCAACTCATAGCATTTTTATCAGCTGAACTCATCGTTTTCGTATCACCGACTACACTACAACTAGAAATGTTCTCGAAGATTCTGAACCCCAGCAAATTAGACGATCTGATCCAAAAATCTAACGCAGAATCATTGGCGCTGACTACAATATTGAGGAAAATTAGCAACAGTCCAATCTTACTGAAGGCAACTGCCGATAGTGTACAGGGGAAGACAGACGTCCTTTCTATGCAACAATTATCCGTTGAGGAGGCCGTTAATTTCTTGCCCGAAAAAGCACATATAGCTGATCTGACATTGAGTGGTGCGCGACTTTTCTTCTATAATGCATATGTTTCATTTTTACGACCATCGCATAGGAAAACTCCTCGTCCTGTCGAAGATGCTGCGAATTCTGCGCCAGGTAGGTGAGCTTTTAAGCTCTTTTGTGCCTTCAGTGATAGTTTACCTGGCAGAATACATCCGAAAAATGTGTTCTTGTTTCCCACTTCACCTCAACATTGAATATCCTCGAGGCGTTCTGCAAAAAGATGTCGTACTCTTATTTCCGCTTAGATGGGTACGCAATTTCCTCTTTTCATAACACCTGATACTTATTTCATATGTTTAGCCAAACGCCGCAAACGAAAAGACAAGAATACGTTGACGCTTTTAATAAAGGGAATCAACATAATGGCTGTATGAACACGATTTTAAAATTATTGCATGGCTGCTAATTTGGGCACAGTCATCTTCCTGTTGAGCTCGAAAGCAGGTCAGTGTTATTTCTCAGTTATCGTGCATTCGACTTTTCTGAATAATGACATCACCATTACACAGGTGGAGTAGGCATCAATTTAATAGGTGTGCCCTTTTTTTCAATGGATTTATACACGATTGAAACGTTTTCTGCTGCCAGGCGGCTCAAGATTGTTTCTCATTGATCCCGACTGGAACCCGAGGTACTGACTATATTGTCGAGCTAAAGCTTCTGTCATTTTTAACGAAATACCAGTCACGATCTGCAATCTATGGCTCGTTGTCATCGGTAAGGCATGGTGTTGCTTGTGTTGCTTAATTGTGAAGCTTCGGTTGACGCAAAAACTTAGCGACGGACAAAAACGTCCAGTGTTTATATATCGCTTACTGACTGCAGGAGCTATTGACGGTGAGTTCTGCTCGCATTGCCGTTTGATATCTATCTCAAATTCGCACACTTGTAGAAAAAATATATCAGAGACAAGTTACAAAGCTTGCGTTGAGTGAATGTGAGCTCCTTTGTTCCTCCTCTGACAACCCCACTGAGCGAGCGCTGTGATAGCCCTTATAGGATCGGTAAGGTTGCGTAACATTGTACATGGACAACCGCTTGAATGTATGTTTAGGGTTCCGCCAACTCAAAGAGTGACTCGTTCACTCGCAAAGATGTTAGTTGTGTTCATTTTTGACGTCATAGTGCACCAATCATTTATTCGTGATTTAGCTTCGTGACATATTTCGTATTCATCCTGATACGGCCTGTAATACTCACGACCTACTGGAATGCCGATGCGAAGAAGATATAGCATTGGGAGACGAGCTGGGCTCTGTGATTGAAGAAATGGAATGCCAAGAAGAAATGCCCGTAAGAATAGGGTTTGTCTGCGCATCAGACGTTGAAACAGAATCTTATGATCCAGCAGAAAAAGCGGCAAGTGGCCAATTCTTTATTGCATGCATGCGAGTAGCTACTGAACACCTCTTAGTATTTGCAGAAGAAAAAGGCTGGATTGGCTTCTCTGAGTGAATGGAAGCACATTAATTGCCTGAAACCGTCAGCTGTGGACCTTATTCAAGACGATGTCCTAAGAAGAATCGTTGAAACTTCAACCGAAGAGGGACACACCCCTGTGGAACTTGGCACGGATCGTAATCGATCCAATGTTCTTTTGACAGGAACTGACATTGACGGAATTGAGGCAGCGACAAAAGGACATTCAACCTGTCGTTTCCCTGGAGGAACGGTATCTTTTTTGTTTGAAAAACACTCAAAGACATCTTTGGAGGATAGCATAGAGGAATAGAGGTATAGGAAGGCCTACAGGGAGCAGTTGAACATGAAGAGAGTTTACATAATGCATATACTTAATTTCAATGTCGCATACTATCACCGGTTGAGTGTTTATCGACTTTTAGAAAAGTTGCTGTACTATGAGATCTCAATCAATCTGTCTGATTCTTGGTATCATCATTCTTTAGCATATTTTACCTCCGAATATACAAGTAGAAGCTGAAATATGGAGCAGCAATGGAGAAATTGGAGTTACAAAAGAGACCTATCGTTTATCAACATCATCGTCACGGGGAAGTCAGGGTATCAGCACTATTTTGATCTCCGCAGTCAGCTCGATCATAGCCAGCATGTACGGCACAGCGTCGGAGTTCTCAATTGTTTCAACAATCTCAGGCTTATGCTACTTTAAATTACTACTTATGGGGTCTGGCAACTCCTGCCAAACTTAAACGTTTAAACTCCGACACCTCGATGAAAAGCGGGTACGGCTCGTGTGGGCTCGCACAACACTTCGAGATGGTCCTTTTTGTGCGGGATACAATCTATTCGATAGTTTAAAAAGATTTTGTCGTGTAGAATTTTTAAAAACTTCTTCTTTGAAGAGAAACTAGTACTTACTTACTATCACTGGTTGTGTGTTTATCAACGCCTAGTGTTTATCAATCTGGCACATATTGCCTTGTAGCACGACATTCACCCTCGCAATTCACTTAAAACCCGGAAAGAGTATGCAAGATAAATAAATCTATACTTATTCTTTTTTTATCTGATTTGTTTGCCAACCAGGGCGCGGAATTGCGCGCAGAATGAGCGGAAATGAATAAATTTCCATGCAGCACAAGAAATACATGCTCAAATCATGTCGTTCTTTTTTATGCCTACTGTAAATCTAAGTAAAATGGCTCTCATATAAGTCTTGTAGCACGTCCAAAACCAGGGAATGAGTAAAAAAACATTGCGACATAATAAGGTAGGGGTAAAAGGCCGCCACGTGGATGTCATGGTCCTTAGCTAAGCTATGAATCATTGCTGACCGCTGAGCAAGTACTGCTTGTCCTCGTCAGTGACACGTTCAAACGATTTGACCATTACATTGGGCAATGCCCGCCGCTGACATCCTCCAACTTCTTCGTACCAATGACCTTGCTCGCTTTCTCAATTCGCATCGAATCTTCCTCTATACAATAGTTTCTTTGGTTTCTGTCTCGACTGTCATCATCAATGCGCTGAAGAATTATAGTAACTTTTATTCGGTCGCCATTTATCTCTCCAAGAGCAGTCGTAGTGTGCTGGTATGTTGACACTAGCTACCTATTTCTCTCTTTCCAACTCAATATGTCTTAGGCACTCGCAAATTTCGGAGTTCTACTGGCCCTAATGTGTGGGCACATCGTTCAACGTATATTCTTCGGCTCACTTAGACCCAATGAGGTTGAAGTAATTGGCTTTCTTTAATTCCATATTGCTTGAGCTTACTTAACACCAAAGCGTCTGTATGATCGATTGTGGTTCTTCATTACCGAGTCACTTTTGGCTTTCACTATCTTTCGAGATGAGTTCGACACGCCCTTTGCTCTCATGTTCGGCTTTCTGCTCTTCGTGAAATCCTTCCACTGGCTAGCGAGCGACCGTATCGAGTGGGTAGGTAGTTCAACCTAGTTCAACCCCTTACTGTATGATTAGTCGAGTTTCTAATGCATCTCTTTCTATAGATGGATCAACGGCCTTACCCCGGCCCACCTATAACATTCCACCTGCGGATGTCTATACTTTTCCTCCTTTTGTGGGCTACTGACTGCCTCATGTTCCTTTTCGCTGTGGAGCATACTTTAAGTTCTGGTGTGGGTGGGATGGTTTTATTCGCAAGCGAGGTCAGTCCGGCTATCTCGTTCACATGTCATTGCGTATTAAGTGTGTGGACAGTATGGTATATTGATGGCGAGCGTAATGAACACTATCCTCAAATACTTGCTTTCTACATATGATTTGCGTAGGGCAGGCCGGAGAGGAGGCGAAAACGCTCCTCCTTGGGAAAACAAGAGCATGTGGACATTCTACATTGAACTCGCCACCGGTTCGGACACCTATTCTCAAAAACCTTCAATACTGTTGCTGATGTTCCTTTTCGGATAGATTTTCTCAAACTGACTACCTACTTGATCTTTTTCATAATCATTATCACATTCTATGGACTACCGCTGAACATCCTTCGCGATGTCTACATAACAGCTCGTTCGTTCGTGACACGCCTCCGAGCTTTACATCGCTATCAGACGGCCACCCGCAATATGGACCAGCGATATCCGAATGCCACGGAGGAAGAACTTTCGGCTATGAGCGATCGTACATGCATAATATGTCGCGAGGAAATGGTTTCGAGTGGGGGGCAGGAGGCCTCTGGACCCGTTGAAGGACCAAACACTACACCAAAAAAACTACCGTGTGGCCATATCTTCCATTTCCACTGCCTTCGTTCTTGGCTTGAAAGACAGCAAAGTTGTCCCACATGGTATTAACTTCTTTTTTTTTTCGAGATGAAACAAAACATTGACTTTCGTCCAGTCGAAGAAACGTACTAGACACAGTCACACCACAACTCGCAGGGGTCGCCGGGCAACTTCAGAACCCGGGCGGAGAACAACAGCGGATACCGGCAGACCAAGGAAACATACCGAATGTTCAGGTCGCTAACAACCCCCTCGGGTTTATTGGGCGTTTATTCGGACCACCTCCCGGTATCCCGAATCCAGTGCCGAATAGGCAACTTCAACAGGGACAAGGTCAAATTGCCGGACAAGGAGCAGGAATCTATATCAACTATCAGGTGCAGTACTGTCTCTTAGGCAGATCGATTCAAAATTTATTTCGTACCACAGCCTCAGCCCCAGCAGCCACTCCCAATTCCTCCATATGCCGGATTCCCTGCTCCAGGAGGAGCGTGGCAACCATGGCCCGGAGTGGATGAACCAAATAATTTAGCTATTGCTCCTCCTGCTGAGGGCGGTGCGAGTCACGGTACTCCCACAACAGACAGAAGAGATGCAATGTCACAAGGCCCGTCTCAGTCAAGTCTCACGGGTACAACATCTGCGTCTTCTGTTTCTTCACAAACACAAGTTCCCTTGACATCGGAGGATCGACCGAGTTTGACTTCTCGTGAGGCCGCTGCCCGAGCTGCATTAAACCGCCTTGGCCATAGGCCACCTGGTGAAACTGGCCCAAGCTCAGTGACATCAACGTTGCCCGACACTCCACAGGTAGCATCCACTTCGACAATATCCCAAAATGCTCAAACAATGTCGACCTCGTCGCACCCGCCCCCTCAGACCACTCAGACAAGCAATTACATTCAAGCACCTAAGCTGATACCCCTCTATGGCTTTCTTCCTCAAGTGTCACCGCATTCATTTGCTCCTCAATCAGTCGGAAGCCACCAGCCTGGTTATGGTAACGCCTTTGTGTCGCCTATTGCGTCCACTCGTCCACCAAATCGAGCGACCCCACGATTCGGCCAGAACATCCCATCCACCTTCCAAGCATTTGCCTCTCAACAAAACAATTCAAACGCCACTTCTCGACTTCCGCCTACCTTGACTGAGGAGCAACTGGCAGGATTGGATGTTCTGACCAGAGAGAGCATTGACGAACGGTTGCGTATCCTTGAGGGTGTTTCTGGTGCAGTATACCGATGCATAGATGACCTCATGAAACTGCGGAGTGCACTCCCACCATTGAATTCCTCAAACCCAACTATTGCCTCGAATTCTTCCTCTGGACAATCTGCTGCTCCGCAAACAGAGAGCGATTCAAAGGAAGTTTCTACCACTGTCAAAGAGAAAATGAGAGCAGTACCAGATGAAGGTTTGCCGCCAGAAGCTAGACCATTGAGTGATAGCTCAGATTAGCTTGTACTCTCTGCGTTGTAACTACATAGTCTATAATAAATGTTCCGACATTTTGTGTCAACTATGACTTCGAAGTAAGTAGGGTATGTGCACGCTCCTTCACTAGGTTAGAATCCACTGTTGATTTGTCGACTCTGGAATAGAATTCTTTGAAAATTAAACCAGATATTTTACGTGGATCTGTTTCTTTTGGAAGGGTCTCCAAAATAAAGTTGATGTGGATATCAATATCCGCAGCCGAGAGAAGAGGAGGTAAGAACTTCGACAACAACTCTACTTCTTCTTGCTCTTTCTTAGCGAGGTCGGGCCTGTTCGCTTTGCCGAATTGAGCAGCAGCTTCGCTCTAAGGAGGCTGGTAAGAAGCTTAAGAGTCAATAGCCAGAACGATGTTCTTACTCGTCGCTGTATAGCTTTTCGCATTACATTGGCCTAGCGCCAGGACGTTAGGACGAGGCCAAAGAAACTTAACGATGCTTACCACTTCAGAAGAGGAGAGCTCGCCATTGGAGGTTTTTTCAGCCGAGTTTATTTCAGACAGAACTGACTGCACGGAAGAAAGAATGCATTATTATAACGTGCTCGACGCGTCTGTCGTTCGAAAATTGTGACCGCACCCGTAAAGTCATCGAAGTATGCGTGTCACGAATCTGAGATATCAGAAGTCAATATAGGACTCAAGAGTAGTGTTTGCGATATACCTTCATGGCATTCTTGACTTCATTTAGCAACCATGTGCGCAGGTCTTGTTATTTGGCGATGTCACTGTTTGAACAGAATGCACGGTAGACAACAAGAATCACACCTGGCTGGTCCAGAGTACTGTAAAGACGACGCGTAGCAAGGTTAGCGCGAGCTATAGACCGAATAAACGACAGCATCAGATATAGGGTACAAGAGGTAGTACGCTCAAAAGCATTGTTGCCCGAATAATATTAATCCCGGCATTCTCCGGGAAACAATACGATAAATGAGTCAAAAAAGCCTCCCAACCTTTTCTCGATCTACTACGCTGCACAGATGTCCTTCATTCCGTTTCCTCCACCTGGAGGCTACATAAACGCTATCCGAAAGTCATCCGAAGCCCTGCGCATTGCTTCAGGAATATCGGTAAGCATAAACACCATGAACATATCACAGTAGTCATATTTTCAATTAGATAACACCTGAACACGTCAAACGCCTGATTTACTCTGAAGCTTTCGTTGGATCGTTCAAACGCGTATCAAAGCATCATGGATTAGCTATGCCCCTCAGCTTCTCATCTAGTCTCGATGAATTGAATTTTCTTTCTGTTCTTTCATTGCTAAATTTCGCCTCTGGATACCGAGTGCCTTTGCATGCGCAGACGGGTAGAGGCGCATGGGATTCAATTCGTGCTCTTGCATTCTCTCTGTTCATAACTTCCACCTCCGGAGAAGGAGATCTGCTATCTTCGAGAGGCTTACAGGCAATCAATGCATCTAAAATAGCGGAATTTATGGGAATCAACATGCATGCGGAGCGACCTCATGAATCAATACCAGGTGTCATCGTTGGAGAACTAGGAGGGCCCCTTTATGAACTGGTCAATCTCATCGCTTCGGTTTTGAACGAAACCGGTCACATTTTGGTCTCGGGAGGTTATGTAAATCTGGGGAGTTTTGTTGCCGAAGCTTTGAATGAGGGTGGAAAAGTCGCCGATAAGGAAGCTGCAGTGGAGGTTGTGTTGGAAAGAGTAAGCGTCTCTGTCGAAATATCATCAAGTAAATAATTTTAAAGTTTGCCAGCTCGTCCGCGCATTTCCTGGATTTAGAGACATGTATGAAGTCAATGGACAACCCATATATTGCTTCAAAAAAGCACTGTTTTTGATTCACGGCATCTCAATTCGTTTTGGATCTCTTGCCCCTCCGCCTTTCCCAATCCCGTCCACTTCCAATTTGCCTGTCTTCTCCGACAATGTCCTACCATCACTTCTCATACATCTGGGAGTACTTGATTTGTCGGCAAATCCATCTTTATCGTCATTATTCCCACAGGCCGGGTCTGACCAGACAGTAATATCGTTGTTGGGACCTCCTCCGCCAAAAACTGTCACAGGAGGGCCCAAGCCGCTTCCGAAAGAAGGTCCCAAGCTTACAGTGGATCAGTCCTATATTTTTCGGGCAGCATCAATAAACGCATGTGATATAATAATTGAGGCCGCTAGGTCCGTTGAAGGCACAGAAAATGAGGATGTGGAGTGGATCTCAAGGATCACTTTACCAGATCTAGACATGTGGCTTTGGGCAGTGGCAAAAGACAGACGTGACTATCGTGCTTTAGAGAGGTTTGCCATGACAGACACGGTTTATTTCTGAGTACTTAAACTGCCTTGGATGGTAAATGGCACATGTCAAAGCTGTACATACTATTGAAAAAATATACAATTTCTCCTATTGGTTCGTTTCTATATATCTATCCGTCAATTCACTGGGATTATCATACATGAATCTGGTTAAAGCTTGTATCACTGGGATTTGTTGTCGCAAGCCTGCTATGATTCACTATCGCTATTATTGCTATCAGTCTCATCGTGTCCCCATACAGCGAACGCTCTACGTTCTGGTTGTTCCACCGAGCGAGAGCGGGAATGACCCCGCGATCTTCTGTGAACCAGAGTTCCAGGGGTCGGTGTTTTCACCGCTTCCAGGTCCACATCGCGGTCTTTAGGAATTCTGCTTCTTCCACTAAGATGACGAGGTACATGAAGCTCGTCCCTGATACCCTGCTGGGCAGCATATGACACGAGCGAATCGGGAGACGAAGATGCTGACGACTGTGCGCTATTTAAGTCGAAACCGACATGACGGGGGGATACGTTTCGCGGATGGGGTGGTGGCACCGCATAACGACTGGGTGAGTCAACTCCGGAATGAGATGGGCGGGGCCGTGAATGCGAACGCGAACGAGACTTAGCCCTGCGTTTAGATAGAAGTGGCACTGCCAATGGTTTGATTTCTGCGACCTGACTTTCGTTGGTAGATGCAGAAGCGGAGACATCTTCACTACTTTCTTTGGTCCTGCTTTGATGGCTAGACTCGGCTTCTGGAGAAGAATCATCGATGTCGAATTTGTCCTCTTCTTCTTCTCCTTCATCATCATCAGAAACCTCATCCTCTTCATCTTCAATTGTCTCATCAGGATTCTGGAGACTCACAAGCCGGTCCATTGGAATTTTACGTTTGATTTGCTTTGTTGGCTTGGGGGCGTCCTCTTCCACGACGACAAATGATTTTTGTCGCTCGCGCTCGTTCCATTTTAATGTACGTGAAATAGAATGAAACCAATCCGTAGATTGTTTATCAGCGCAGACAGTCGGAAAAGGGTATTTCGATGCAGTGACTTTGATATGATCACCCTCTGCAATGACATAAGGACTATCGCTATCAGACAAAATAACGGAACACGCACGTTTAAGTTCCACACGACCACGTCCGTCAAAAGACGCCCATGCTGTGCTTCTCGAGTTATACGGAACACATATCCTGAGCTCCATGCTATCAGGCAGCAGCATAGGTCTGAAAGACAGCGTATGAGGGCATATTGGGGTTATCAGAAGAGCTGGGATCTCTGGATGGACAAGAGAACCACCGGCAGATAGCTACACCAATTAGTTGGCTATATGATCCTTTAAAACGATCAAGAGATGCGTACAGAATAAGCCGTAGAGCCTGTGGGTGTGGAAACAGTCAAACCGTCCGCTTGCACAGTTGTCATATGGTGCTCGTCACCTAATAGGAAACAATGAGGCCAATGTTATGGAACGCGAAGAAAAACGCACCAAACAATTCCAACAGCGACACGTAAGGACTGGGACCACGATCGACCACAAGGTCGTTCAAGACTTCAAAAGTTTCTACAGGTCTCGTCGTGAAGCACATGATTTCCTTATCCTTCGAGCTATTCTTTCCTTCACCCATAGCAAAGCCTCCCGTCCAGCCTCCTTCGAGCGCCTCCCAACCTCCCTTCTCCAGGTTTTTCATCATGATTTCACCAGTCTCGCCCTTTTTGACAGCCTTTCTACCTTTCCCCTTTTCATTGGCGACAGAACGATATACCGTGCACGTAAAGCGCATTCTGAGGTTGACGCGAATGCCGTTATCGATGGCAGAATCCATGACGACTTGATGGTCAGCGAAGTCGAAATTGGTAAGGAAGCCCAAAGAACCGAGAGCAAAAGAAAGGACTGGAGGAACGATATGTTGGAACAGCCACGATGTAAACAACACCGTTCCATCACCACCAAGCTTGGAACTATATCAGACAGGCATGATAATGGCGTGAAGACAAAACTTACAGTAACGACGAAATCGAATAGGTGCGGACTCTGACTGCACATCCTGCTAGTCCAATACCGCAACTGTCCCTCCTCGTGTTCTTCTTTGTGTGCAGACGCAGAGGACAAGGATGACAGTGATTGATTGCTGGATGCTCTGCGCCTTGGGAATGGAACAAAAAGTTCAGGGTGATCCCGTCGAATTCCTTCGGCATCAAAACGCTTCGACTGTCGAAGTTGACTGTCGACGTATCTAGGGCGAAGATATGAGGATGATGATAAGGCTTCCCCATGGTGAAGACAACATACACCACTAATCCTCGTTTGGACCCACGCCTGTGTTTGAGCATGAGATAGAGAGCCAATTCACGAGTCAACTTGATCAAACGATTGTCGCGGGCTTTGGTAACGATTAAGATATTTTGGATGTTGGATTGTACACGGGCACGGCCTGAACACGTTTGAAGGGTTAGTATATTTCCTTCGGAATCATAAATTACAGCCAGACGCACCTAGCTGCTTGCTCATTTCACGAACCCCAACAGCCGTCTCGGCAAGGCGTTTGGTAAGACTTCCAACGAATTCGTCCTCTTCACCATCGTCGGCGGATGTATGTGTCGACAAGGTTGAGTTCGAACGGCCACCAGGGCTGGCTAATTGTTGTAGGGATCTAGCGACGCCAAGGTCACTGCTGTCAATCATACTTTGCTTATTCTTGAGCCAATCGGTCAACTGCGCTCCTTGGTCAAGGTGAGAATGCACGAAACAAGGCGAATGTACGGCTTTGTCCACTTTCTGGGTATGCGACATGTGCTGATGTGCCTGCTGAGGTACTCTGGAAGGAGGAACGATGGTTGGGTCTTGGATCGGAGCGCCCGGCGATGGCGATGGCGATGGTGCACCGTTCAGTGCTTTCCTCGTCACGTCTGGAGAGTTAGTAACTTCAATATCGGGGTTCCAGTCAACCTGCTTGTGATCTATGTGCAGAGAGGTAGGCCGGCTATTGCGTCGTGACAGTGAAGGTGGAATATCGTGTTGTACGGCAAATTGCAGAGGCCCAGGCGTACTTGGTGGAGTAGAAAAGGTTTCGAGATCGGGAGAGCGCAATTGCTGAGGGTCTGTCAGCAATTGAGTCATCTTAGCGGACGATAATGGTGACGTTTGCCTGTCCTATGGGAGTGTGATCAGTCTTCTAACAAGCAAGTTCTAGAGATACTAACGCTCATGCCAGATTTATGTGGTCGTGGTAGTTGTCCAGACGACAAACGTTTCTATAGCTCTCAGGGGAGATTATGGACTGAAGAGTGAGCAAAAATAGATGTAGGGAAGGACCTGGGTAATGATCTCAATCATCTCTGTTATTCATTCGCAGGCGCCCAATGCCATGCAACCAATCGTTGGCATCTAACTGGCAGCCAATGAACACCATCCCTGCCGGTGACACTTGACTGTGCTACGAACAGGACCCATGGCGATGAAAATTTCCAAGTTCAAGGAATCTGATATCATATATCAGAAATCGTCGTGCATGTGCTGACAGTCCAATGATGAGAACCACTGATTATAGCTGATTATCCAAACCCTCAAACTTGTTCCATTACCATCGCTTGCATAATGTCTGCTAAATCAAAACTGCCCTCAAAGCCACTTCCTTTATCAGATGTTTTACGCGATCTTGCTGTCCTTCGTTCATCAGGACAAAGCATTCCGGAGGTCTTCAAGCTGCCCAGGTTGGGCGAGAGGTCTGCGAACACACCCAACACGAACGCGGTGGATTCGTCAGTATCTTTGTCATACGACTACATTCGAGAAGCTCGAGCTGCGATAAGGCTTCATGACTCTGGGAAAGTAGGGATTCAGGGGACCAAAATCGAGGAAGTTCGGACTAAATATGAGGAGCTGTTGGAGGGGCTGGGGGAGTACCCAGGCAATAATTGATGTCGGTTGAATGTGGGTCCCGTATGCGCGCAGCGCCACCATGTGTTGACGACTTCAACTTATTTTCCCCAACAGATCCTCCTTGTTCTCAAATAATGATACCTCCATTCCTCATTTTCTATGCTATGAAGATCACAACTGCCCCACGACGGAAAAATGTTCACAATGTTTTGAACTACATTTGTAGTATTACGCTCATGGACCAAGAATGACTACATGCTGCGCAGAAAGGAGCTCAGGAGTTCGCCGCGCGAGACCGCACTGCCTTGTCGATTCTCGAAGGCCAATTTACAAATGGTCAGCTAAGTACACCCAATGGAATCGATTTCCCAATACCCGTGCCGACAGATGGGGAGTGCTGAAGAGTGTCGGCGATGTCTGTATTCATTAGAGTGCAATAATTATCTTCCGCACGCATTTTCATCCATGGGGATACCATTTTCAGTCCTGCGGAAGCCACATTGAGCTGAACTTGAAAGCAAACGCTGTACTTAAGCCAAACTGAAGCCATACGGGACTGACGATGGTTCGGAACGCAGGCATTTGTGTCAAACTTTGTAGGCATTATTGTGGTACATATCATGATCAACTTTCATAGTGAGTTATTTTTAGCTTCTGTCTACTCCGGAAGATATGTCTCGCTTGGCGATCGACAGGCCTTGCGCTGCCTCGTGTTGTGGTGAATTCAAGCAGAACTAGTGCACAGGAAGTCTTCCAGAGAACATACATAGTCGTTATCTGAATGAGACCCCTGAAGAGTGTCTCAATGGTCCGCCAAGGAAAAGGGCACGTGATATCTGACTAGTAGAAGTACCTGCTCTGTTCGTTCTTGCCACCCATTCCATACTCGTGTGCGATCCTTCGCTCGTCGTTAGAGCCAACGACTCACGAAGGAACCAGTCAACCATCATGATGGTTTTCGAGATGGCCTCTCCTCTTCTTCCGACCTTTGTTGCTCGCGTTCTTTCTCCTGCGTTTGTCTTCTTTTCTGTTTTATCGTTGCTTATTATCCGTCCTCAAGTCCAACCACCCAACTCACCTTCTCCCATAACTCCTGTTGTCGTCGCTACCGCCATTCCACGACGCGCTTTTATATTGACTTTTCTGACGCTCATTTCTTTGACTTATCTTCTCGATGGTCTTTCTTTTGTTCTTTTCGCCGTCATTGATCACGATTGGCCCCGTCACTCTGGCATTCCTATCAACACCGTCACTGGCCTCATCGCGTTCTCCGGTTTAGCGGCCCTAGGGACATGGAAGGATATCCATGGTGTTAATGTGTGGTTGTTGAAAAGGATAAAAATTGCCATCACCAGTTCTTTAGTGCTCGACACTAGTCTGGCTGTGATCCTGGCGCTTCATCTCCGACAAGGAGGGACACGTACGTAAAACTTATTGATAACATTGTGTTCGTTGCTCACTGACTTTATACGATGCTTCAGAACCCATCTTCTCCATTCGCAATTTGATTCATGTTGTTTTTCCTGCTTTTCGAGTTATCTTGCTCCTTCCTTTGTTAGTTGGTTTGGTTACTCCTCGCATAATTTATAGTTCTGTAGGATCCTTCGACGATATCGAATCCCCAGAACCCACAACCTCGACTTTCTTACTTCCTCCTGGAGCGGGCGCACATTCGTCAGTCGGTTTGTCTGGCCTTAACGGCGAAGGTAGCAAATATGGTACATTCCATCCTACCCGCTCCAACCTTCAAGCATCAGCGCCTGTCACCCGTCCTGCAACGCCAGCACCATCAACTGCTCCCACGGATACTAAGGTAGAGATTACATCCTTCATAGGCTATGAATGTCTCAACATCCTTTTGCCCCTACAGACCGACAAACCCGAAATATCATTCGAACCTTCATGGGGGGAACTTTGGAAACGACTTCGCAGACTTAGTCCTTATTTGTGGCCCAAAAACGATCGATGGCTACAACTCCTTGCTGTACGTCACACACACATCCCTCTATGTTTAAGTACCTAAAGCATCAGATGATAGGCTCTATGTCTCTTTATTCTACTATTAGGACGTGTAGTCAATTTGGCTATGCCTCTGACATTAGGTCGTCTCGTTCAAATTCTGGAGGGGCAAAGAGAAGGCACCCTCTGGCCTTACTTGTTCGGATATACTGCGCTTCGTTTCTTGCAGGGAAGTGGTGGATTATCTGCTCTGCAAGACGTATGATCTCTTTTCCGTCCTTTCCTTGTGACTTTTTTTAATTCATCAATCGGATAGTGTTTGTGGACTCCAGTCATGCAATATTCTGACCGAGGTCCGCCTTTTTGCGTTCCTTTGCCCAGAGTGCGCTCTAATATGTTTTTTCAGAGATGTCCCAATTATCTTTCGACCATTTGCTCAACTTATCATACGCATGGCATACTAAGCGTAAAACCGGAGAGATTCTTCGAGTGCTGGATCGTGGTGCTGCTATCAATCATACATTGGAGGTAAATATCTTGCTTGATCTATCGCGCCAATTGTTGCTAACTGTCTTCTTCTTTTCAGTTAATTCTCTTCAGCATTCTTCCTACATTTATTGACATCGGTGTTGCGCTCGTTGCTTTTTGTATATTCTTCCAATGGACTTTGGCTCTGGTCATCTTCTTTGTCATGTTTGCATATGGTGCGTCTGGCCAACTTTCATGTTTGCCAACAGTTTGATTGAAATTCATTGCAGTGGCCGCTAGTGTGACTCTCACCCAATGGCGAACGCGTCTTAGGCGCCAAATGAATGAACGTGACATAGTCAGTACCAAAGTTTCGCAACATATTTGCAAGGGACTAATTTTTACAGGCGACCCGTGGTATCCACACGGATTGTTTGCTCAACTACGAAACTGTCAAATATTTTGGTGGCGAAGAACACGAGGGTCAACGCTACAGCGAAGCTATACGAGAATATCAAGCTTTGGAATACAAAGTTATAAGTATGTCTTTTCTTTTGAATACTTTACTGTCGCTAATTATTCATTCAGTCTCTTTGAATCTTTTGAACTTGGTCCAAAATTTCATTATTGTTAGTGTCAATCTAGGCTCAGGTTGCATGTTGCTAATATGCTTACTCTGGCTTAGACCTCGGGGCTTCTCGTCGGCTCGCTCATTGTTGCCCGTCAAATCACATCTGAGGCAAAACATAGTGCCAGCAAGTTTGTTATCTTCATTACCTATCTTGCGCAAGTACGTGATTATTTTCGCTTTTCTGGCAGTCAATTGCTAATCTGAACTCCAGCTTTACGGACCTTTGAACCAATTGGGTCGTATCTACCGCTCAGTGAATCAGTCATTGGTCGATACCGAGAAGCTTCTCGCTCTTCTGAACGAGCCAACGGAAGTCAATGATAAGTATGGTGCTACTAATCTCGTTGTTCATAGTGGCGAAATTGAATTTGGTTAGTGGACATCTAATTTTATGCTCTAAGGTCACGAGTCTCTGATAGATAGTGATAGATAACGTCCATTTCTCATACGACGGTGGCCGCACACACGCGATTAATGGTGTTTCGTTCAAGGTTCCCAAAGGCTCATCTGTCGCGCTGGTAGGCGAATCAGGAGCAGGAAAATCCACCATTCTGCGCTTATTGTATCGCTTCTACGATCTACATGAAGGTCAAGGTCGTATTCTCATTGATGGCCAAGACATCAGGTGCAGACAAACCAACACAACCCGTTGAAATTAAATTCTAATAAGTACATTTATAGGGATGTAACACAGAAGAGCTTACGTCAAGCAATTGGCGTTGTTCCTCAAGATTCCGTTCTTTTCAACTCGAGCATTCGATACAATATCGGGTGTGTACATCATCCTACCCCCAAAAAAACCTCACATTGATTTTTTTGCTTTCCCTAAGATATGGCAAGTTCAACTCAACATCTGAAGAGATTGAATCAGCAGCCAAATCAGCCCAGATGCATGATAGGATCATGAGTTTTCCCGATGGTACGCTGCCCTTTTCCTTGCCTACAGCAACACAAAAATTGCTGAATACAATCCAGGATATGATACCAAAGTCGGCGAACGTGGCGTTAGACTTAGCGGTGGCGAGAAACAACGTGTAGCCATTGCCAGGACTTTGCTCAAAAACCCCCCCATTTTACTTTTGGATGAAGCTACTAGGCAAGACTTTTTCGGTTTTCCAAGAACAGAGTGCTAAATATAAATGATCACTCATCAGTGCTCTGGATACCTCTACCGAGAAAGATATCCAAAAGGCACTTCAGAATCTCGTAAAGGGCCGTTCATCTTTGTCAATTGCTCACAGATTATCCGTAAGTGTGCAGTACTGTGATAAAGTCTTCTATATTTCTATCTTATTCTTTCCTGTCCGTAACAGACTATTGCTTCTGCAGACCTGTAAGTCTTTGTAGCAAATTTTCTCAAATCAAATACTGACTTCAACGTAGCATCCTTGTTCTGAAGGATGGCCAGATTTACGAGCAAGGTAATTTCAGGGAGCTAATGGAGCTTGACGGACTGTTTGCTTCAATGTGGGCCAACCAAGTATCTTCAACCGATGAACCGGCTGCGTCTATAGCAGACAGTAGCGTCAAGAAGGAACTTTCGGGTTATCTCGTTGAGGCTGCTGAAGCTGAAGATGCCCAGCCTTCAACTTCTGAGAATGCTGGAGAACCGTTGTCAGAGATAATACCTTCTGATATCATAGAATTTGCTCCAAGCGGTTCTGCAGAGGACGTACCTGCTCCGGCAGAACCAGCTGTCACAAGCCCCGTGCCATTCCCATCCGAGGATGTGCCAGTTCCAGAAGCTCCTGTCGGGACTCCTCCTGTCCAAGAGATAACCTCACCCGAACCTGTCATCTATTCTCCCTCTCCTATCTCTTCTCCGATAGCATTCCCTACATCAGGTGATGATGACCCTGACGTTCAGCGACTCGAAGAAACACCTCCCTCACCACGAGTTGCCTCGGCTGCTCCAGTTCCCGTTCTTGCTTCTGCACCAGGGCTAGCCGTTACATTTGGATCTTCCGTTAACTCTCCTCCATCTCGCACGGGCACACCCGATCCTGACAGCGAACCTAAGCGAAAGCGTATTTCTTCTCAAAATTTCCAGCGCTTGGCACGGCGAATTTCACTCACGACTCGACGATCTGGTTCTTCTACCTCTATAATTCCTTCAATCCCTGGCTTCAAAAGGGACCAATCGCCCAGAGTCTCTACTGATGAGAGTCACACGGCCAGCAATGCTGGTCCCTCAAGCAACAGTCCTGCTGCTAGTGTTACGGGCACAGGTGACGATGCTAAAGGGAAGCTCAAGAAGAAGGACAAGAAAGACAAGACCAAGAAAGGTACCCTCTAAAGTGGTTTCTTTCCTGCGGATTCATTTTACTTCTGTTTCTTCATTTTATGATCTTTACGACCTGCATTATGCCTTTTGATTTGCGACATTTATCCAATTAGATTGCGACATTTCACATCACGCCCCAGCCTATTCCTGTTACGACTTCTCCAATGCATTTACTGTACCCTTTTTCAGCATTCGCATGCATTGAATGACATTTACTTGATACGTCTCTGTTTAAACTTTCGAAGCGCAATGGATGTGGATGCTTACATCATGCGAAATTCTCCATGCGGCGAGTGCGGCGAGACTCAATTGGGCATGTGCCAGGCCCTGGCGTGAGTGGTGGGCAGCAGGTAGGAATTGCGCTGACGAGGCCAATATGATCTGGGCCGATGACTGAGGTGGGATGTAAAGGGTTGGATGTCGGGTAAATACAAGGGGAAGAAGGGCGGGGGCGGGAGGGATGGCGGAAGCATCGCCTGGGCTCATCGTTTAGGGCACAAGAATGGATGAGGTAACAGCGGAGTCCGAAACGTCTGGGAGAGTATATAAACCTATTTTCATCGAAGTCTGCTCTTCCTCTCCTTACCTTCCAACCACCACAGTCCTTCGTTACGAGTGTTCGGTCTCGGTTTCGTTTCAAGTCTCGTATATCAGGTTTCGCTATTGTAAGAGATCGCTGTGATGTCTTCGAAAGTTTATGTTGGGTCAGTCTGCGCATCTGCCTACGAGTTCCCCACGGCTTCTCCCCTTCCCTTGGGAGGAGTTTGACTAATAGTTATTTGATACCTCATGTAGCAATTTGAGTTGGAACACGACCGATGATACCCTCCGCCAAGTCAGTCTGGCTCTAATTATGCAGTATTGTCCTGCTCGTTGTCCGTCATCGTGTCTTATCGCATATGTTCCCAATTTTAGGCTTTCTCCGATTTTGGTCAGGTCTTAGATGTGCGCTATCTTATCTTTTCCCCCTGATTTCATGATATCTTGGGCGCTTGCCATGGCATAGTTGTTCTGCGTGAACTTAAGTTGACCGGAATTCTTGTTTAGTCTATCGTCATGCGCGACCGTGATACTGGTCGCTCCCGCGGATTTGGATTCGTGACCTACAGCTCCTCTCAAGAAGCTGATGCTGCCATCAACGGATTGAATGAGCAGGAGCTCGATGGTCGTCGCATTAAAGTCAACCTCGCCAACGCCAGGGGTGGAGGCGGAGGCGGAGGCGGCGGAGGAGGTAAGAGAATCATCCGGTGACCTCAGAGCGAGTCTGAATTATATTTCTCAATCTCCAGGAGGCTACGGAGGAGGAGGAGGATACAGCGGTGGAGGTATGTATAACTCTGGTTTTCTTTCGACGTGCAGTTAGCTGATACATTGGATAAGGAGGCTACCAGGGCGGCGGAGGCGGCTACCAGGGCGGAGGTGGCTACCAGGGTGGTGGAGGCGGCTACCAGGGCGGAGGCGGCTACCAAGGTGGAGGTGGCTACCAGAGCGGTGGAGGCTATGGTGGTAGCGGAGGCTACGGCTCGAACCAAGGTTTGTGATCGTCGACGTGGACGCCCCGCAACCGGACTTATGGTATACACCGTTCCAGGAGGATACTAGTCACCTTGCCGCTGCTAAAAGGACTTTGGTGTTTTGACCTTGTTCAATGCCGCGTTGCGCCCATTTTGCTATGACCACTTTTTCACTTCTTCCATTGAAAATTTCGTATCTTCATCTGCACCGCTCTGATCGTGTATGTACCATTGTAACAGTATGTTCCCGCATACAATTCACCTTTTGTCGATTTGCACCCAAAAATCTGCAGCCAAGCGGGCAATGTGGGAATAAGATTATCTAGATGTGACGGTGTGACTGGTTGAAAAGCGCAACGTAACCAAACGTGTGAATAGCAGGAGATTGAAATACGCGGTTTCATCGTTCTCTCTCTCATTCCCTTACTACCATCTCCCATATGCCGCCTCAACGCGGCCCCTCTCCCAAACCCAAGCCATCCGGCAACGGCGAGAAGAAGGTGCCACGTCCCGCTAACGCGTGGATAATCTTTCGGAGAGATATGATGGAGAGCTTTCGCAAACAACCCGGAAATATGCGCTTAAGTCAAGGAGAGCTCTCCAGCATGTTTGCTGAAATGTGGAGGGCGTTGCCTCCAAACGAGCGCTCATACTACGAGTCTAAGGCTCGAGATGCGGCGGCCAAACATAAAGAACTTCATCCCAACTACAAGTATCAACCCCAGAAGAAGGAGGAGAAGCTGCGTCTGGCCGCTGAGAAGAAGGCCGCTGCCGCAGCGGAGAGAGAGAGAGCTGCTGCCGCCAAACTGGAATCCCGTCGTTCGGGCACCCGCTCGGTATCGGTGGCAGCGGGTTCCACTCAACCATCTACCCCACAATACCAGCGGCCGGCGCCCTATTATATCCCTGATTTGCGATCCCAGCATTACACAGCTGAACCCCCGTCTGGTGATGTGGATGACAGAGCGCCTACACCTCCTTTGTTGACTCCTGCAGACGAGATAGATCCCCCCTCGCCATCGGAGTTGGTGCTGGCATCATCTTTCAATGGATCTTTTGGGGTCATGGTCTCGTGCGCTTCACAGCTCCCGGAAGCATCGACGTCTGCGGCCGGTAACGGTAATTGGAACGACCAAGGTTATCCTCGGGTTAGTCTTTTTCTTTCTTTCTTTTTCATTTTTTTTAATTTTTTTAATTTTTAATTTTTTTGATTTTTTAAAAAAAATTTTGAACATCTTTACTCACACATTTACAAAGGGCTCGGGACTGGAATTCGATATATCTCCTCAGGATCATGTTTCGTTCGATGGCTGGTCCAATGGACACGGTGACTCGTTCGTCAACCATCTACAGCAGAATGTCAACACCTCTCTGCAAATATATCAGCTTCAGGATTTCGACCCGACCAATAATATCATGACAGCATCGAATTCCGAGCTGGCAGTGAACTTGGGACCACTCCCTCCTGCGGAAGAACCAAATTTCCTTGCACCAGACTTCAGTGATATCAACTCCGGCCTCTTCGATTCCTATTCATCTTCTCAGACGTCTAACATATCTAACGTGTCATTCTCCGATGGATTTGATTTCAATGACTTTGTTGTCGACTTTCCCTTCGTGGGAACCAGTGATTTTTCGTCTTTTTCGTCGTCCCCTGCCTTACAACCAGTCGAAAATTCGATGGCCTCCAGTAGCAATTCCATCACCTCCATCAGTTCGGCTGAGCCGTATTTGCCACCATCGGGTGCTGGTAACTCGAATCGCAGAGTTGCTGCCAGCTATCGAAAAGACTCATTGCCCGTTTCGCGGTCTTCGTCCTTGACGCAGCTCTGACTTCAATCGAAATTCTCAATATCATTAACGAACGCTACGATCTGCTCTGGTTTGCTTTCACATTTTATTGCTTTCTTTCTCTTTTCTTTGCGCCACCTTGTCAGTCCCCTTCGTCGCATCTTACGTGTTACCCATCATTATTCTCCCTTCAACACTGTCATCGTCTTGCTTTCCATATGTTATCTTTTCTGCTTTGGTCAGATCCAAGAAACCAGTATCTCTTAACCACCATCTATGTCGCCTTTATGTCATACGTCTCGCTCGAAATAGTTATTGTCTATGCTCTCGCTATTTTTTTTTGTACATCTCAAATGCTGTTCGATTAGCTATCATTGTTTTGCAGCCTACGTATCTGGCCTACTATACTCCTCTTCTCATTGTTTTACTGTAATTAAATGTATAGCCAACGCGAATGCCAATAAAACTATGCCCATGCTTATGTTGAAAAATGTATATATATATCTGTATCAAAGACTGTTACATGGAAATACATATTTGGAACGCCTGCCGAAAAAAAGTACAAGACCTTCTAAAAGCACTATGGATCGCATACATACTTTTCGTTACAGCTGCTATCCTGTGCGCACTATCTGAGCTTCTTACTGATTCCGATTTCAAGAACAATAGTTGAGCGCCAAAGTATATTACAACTCCGCCATTGTTCACTGCATTAACACACCTTTTGACGTCTCGTGTAATCAATTTTTGCTCCCAGGACCTGCCTCGTGCCGATGGTCTGGAGCGTGGAGGGTTGAATGCAGGTGCGAAACGATCCGCCCACTCGTCGTTCCCCAGCCTGTGCGGACAATGGAGCCGCGTACGTAGAACGGAAAACGCACCGAGAGCACGAGGCTACTAAATGGGCATAGCGGCAATATACTAATTAAAGGTATACACTCCTGAGATTTAAACTGCAACAATAATAATGCGTATTTACTTAGATAGCAAGCGGCCATCGAGAAGTATTTTTAACCAGGGGGGAGGAGACTCGCATCCACAGAGCCACCCTCATCTGCTTGTACATGTTCCTCTTCGCCAGTCTTGATAGGCGTCCTGGGCATGGCCATGAGACCTAATGAGCAGGGTGGTCAGCGAATAAATAAATCTCTTTCTCAATCATGAAGGTAAGATCTGTAAGCACCTGTGCGCGCAGCTTCAAGAATACCGAAAGGTTTGAGCAAGCTGAGGAAGGCCTCCACGCGCGAGGTCTTCGCGGTAAGCTCTACGATCACGCTGTTCTCGCTGACATCCACGATCTTTGCGCCAAACTGCTTGGCGAGCACGGAGATGGAGTGGAGGTGCTGGTGCTTGAGGCGCAGTGCCTGCGAGGGCGTCATCTGGGGCTGCACGGGGGCGGGTTCGCCGCTATGCTCGAAGTTGTGCGCGAGCACGGTTTCACGCTCCATCTTGCCCTCGTCGTTCTCGATGCGACGCGGTTCATGCGACGGCCCACCGACAAATTGTTCTTCGAGGTATTCCGATCCGAGGATAGAGACTTTAGCGAGAAGGAGTTCGCGCGAGATGACAGTCGTCTCGGTGTAGTCAAGAACAGCCCATACGGGCACCTGCATCTGCATTAAAACACGACCATACGAAAAAAGGAACAACAGACGTACTAGATCTTCCAGTTGCCTCCTAGCCTGCTCGACGACGCCATCCTGGCCTCTGAGAACAATACACATGCGACTCAGGTCGCGAATCTCGGTCCGGCAGACGACCAAGGAGTCGATGTTGAACCCTCTTCCTGCAAGGATACCGGACACACGGGAAAGGACGCCAGGTTCATTTTGGACAAGACAGTTGAGGATGTGTCTGTAGAGAAGCGGTGAATGAGACGAGAAGGAATTTCATATGCCAGTGTGCGCTCACTTTTTGAAGGGCTGGAGACTGGGGGGAGGGGTGTTGTAGAGGATGTTTGTGACGGCCTCCTCAGCGGAGCGAGAGCGCGGCAGGTCTGTGGCGGGGAGGGGAGGGGGGCGGATGCGTTGGGCCCTCTTGTAGTCGAGGGCGGATGTGGAGTCGTCGATGGGTTTGGGGGGCTGGGGAGGCTTGGGGGCGCTGTTCCCTGCGGCAGCGGTGGTGGCGAACGCGCGACGGCCTGAGGCAGCAACGAGGCGCGCGCGCAGGACAGGGAGGGCGGACATGGCAGAACAGACAGACGACCACTCTGACTCGATTCTCTCAATTCAAATTTTGTACATATCTCGTTTAGGTAATCCTCCATACCAACTTACTTACAACCCGCATTTTGCAGCACCTCCCGCGCCAATTCCACATATTCCACCGCCTGTTTGATGTCCTTGCCCTCCGTCTCCGCCATCTTTTCCCAGTGCGCGAGCCCACTCTCCACCAGTGTCCATGCCTCCTCTTCAGAGTGCTCATCCACCCATCGGACATATTCGGCTTCCTGCCACCCGTGCAGTTTGTGAGGAAGCGGGATCGGCGACCGAACCAGAACGTGATGCAGCACGATCAGCGGTGGCAGACCGGCGGTACGGCTGCGCGATGCCAGCTCCTTATTCTCCAGGAAAAATAGCGGGCTTTCCTTGGAATCAGTTTTTTGTAATTATATCTGTGTCGACGACTTACCGCATAGCGCGAAGTGCACGATATTCGTCTCCTATAGCCTCTAAATGACCACCCCGTTTGGGCGCGCTGACATCTACAATGAATGCGTTCAACGCGAACTCGAGTCCTGTCATATCGCTGGCCATCTGCAGTTTACCACTTTCTCCGAGTGGGCATGCAATAGAAATGTGGAGCACAAAAGTGCGAATAACATACTTCACAATTGAATTTACCCTTAAGAACCCTAAGTCAATGCCCCTTCTCTAGTCATAGTATGAGAAAAGGCTCACCACGTTCTTCCGTAGTCACCGAGGTCAAATCGGTTGACAATTTCAGATTTGATAAATGTCAACTTCTCCGCGAGTTCTTTGATATATAAACTCGAACCGCCCATACCAGCATTGGCGTCAACAGGTCTGGCAAAGTCGATACGGTGCAATTTAGCTATGATCGCACCCAGCTCGCGGCGGATGGCAACGGTAAGAGGATCAACGATACGTTCAAGAAATTGATGTATGTTCTGTAGCGAAATTTATCAGAAGAGAAATAAAACAGAACGATGAGCAAGCAGACCTCAATACTAGGTTGTAGAGTGATGAACACAATTGGTGTATGCTCCTCATTTAGAGTAACAAGGCGAGCCCAAGTTTGATACAAGAAATTGGCTAAATTCGCATTTGAGATTTGCTGAGGAGTAGCCGCACCCGCTGTTAGTGAGGTAGCGGCTCTTTCCCTTGAGAGCTTTTCAGATTGTCAGAAGAACATCATTACAAAGATACACATAGAAATAAACATACCACGTTCTCTAGTCGCTTCAAGATATTGTCTAGAGAAGTTGCCGTGCATTTAGCAACGGCTCTGACAAGAAGCGGGTCGAAGCGCGCAGCATCGAGTTCGTTGACGACGACGCGAGCAACATTAACACCTTCGCTTGCCCCTGGTGGAGTCCTAGCGCCACCAGAGAAAGCTTGTCCCACAGCTTCATTGATCTTGTTGGATGACCGCGAAAGATATTGCGCCTCGACTGTAGACAACGAACGAAGTAATAAAATGGTTTCGGCACTGATGATTTTCATGATCAATTATTTTATGCGTGCGATTGACGAACCATGCACCTCTGATAGCTCTCGCTATAGACCGTGTCAGTATGAAGAGCAATTTTAGCGAAGAAGTCGTGGAATAATCGCAGTAATCGAGGGTAACCTGAAGAAAGTGTTTGCTGAATGAACGATGATCCTGTCGTGGTTAGTTAGATAATTTGAGAAATTCAAGCAACAGTTTGATTGACCTTTGGATGAATCTTGAAAGTGCTTTTGAAGTGACCGGCTTAAGGACATCCAGAATGTTGTACTTGGGTTGTTCTCCAAAAGCTTCATCGTAAAATGGTTAATGAGCGGTGAAGGTAGTACAATTAAAAGGCCCACCTTCATTGCTTCATCCAGGAAAATGACATGCGTGGTTGCATCTCTCTTCATCTTTAAAACTTTCTCCAGAGCATAAACCTTGGGTCCAGATTCAGAATTTATACAAATGGGTACTAAATCTCCGCAAATGACAACTCACCTTGATGCAACAATCTGCCATTTCTTGGAACATGGCCTCCAACCGAGTCCAAAGCGCGGTAGACCATTGCGGCGCGGTCACATTGGTAGGCTCTGTTCGTACGCGAGACCGATACAACTGTGGTGTGTTCGAAGCATTGGAGGGTGGTGGTTCTATGGTGTGGATTAATCTGACGACGCCAGGGGAGAAAATCAAGCAACACGCACCTTTTCCCGAAACGTCCTTTGAAATCTTGTTGAGATCAAAAGTGCCTCGTATACGGTCTTCAACAGCTTGGGACAGATCAAGTAGAAGACTTTGCACGAGATTTGGCAGAACGCCAAGATTGTATGCCGTTTGTAGTGAAGACGCCAGCAAGGTTTGGTTCTAGCAATATGTGAATTAGGCGCGGAGTCATAACGAACAGAAAGCGCACTTACAAGCGTCGCCAAGCCACTGAGAACCATATTCTCCATCTCAGATGTAATTATTCCTCTGACATCCTCAATGAAAGCTTCGTGCGACGCGACCACTCTTATGGAACGCAGAGGTATAGGGACAATATCTGATGCTGGACTCCATGCATTTTCTCCCTGATTTTCCGAGGAATTTAGAAGGTTTCCTTTCGACGATCAGGTCAGGCTTGGCTTCTGGTCTTGGAGAAACGCGACGAACCTAGTTCTGCAACACTTAGTGCGGCCTTTGCAATAGCGCGTTCTTTCTCGTCTTCTATATCTTTCCCGTGTACGACGGTGGCCGTGGCAAGTTCGTCGGTTGGAACTTTGTCAGATATTTTGATTCCTTGCATCTCGTTCATCTGCACTTGCAATCGACGTGCAAGAATTACGAAGCGCGAGGTTCGTCGAAGGACATCCGACGCTTGATGGAATCGATGAAGTCTAGTAACAAGAGCTTGCAGCATTTCATAAGGAACATGAACCTTGAGACGAAGTCTATGGGAGTATTCTCTCGTGTCAAAAATAGTGTAGCGTACAGATACGGCGAGAGGACACACCTAGCCACCGACGTATCCAGGTCTCCCAAGCCGGCGCGGATAGATACGAGAGCCCCAGATAGCGCATTCGCATTTGACGCTTGAGTCAGGAGATCTTCATGGTGAGCTGTGACCTCAACATGTAAAGTACGTCAACGCCGGCCTCCTCAATTATCGAAGCCCACATACCAGGTTCCTGATCTGCTTCGACACATCCTCGATGCCAAAAGTCAGTTTTGAAATGGCAACAGATATGTCCTCTTTAGCTATCGGGTCCTGTACAGTTGCTTTAGTTTGCGACGGGGCTTTGGTGGCGAGTTTGCCATCGGCAGGAGGATATGTATCGGCTGCCAGGATGGCATTGGCATATTCATTAGGATCGAAATCGGGGCTAGCAAAGGTGGAGTAATCTTCGGGCGCTTAGTTAAATAGACTTATTGCGCAAAGAAAAGGATCTCACCAGCCATAGATCGCGGAGTTCAGTTTGGACACATGGAGGTCGTTTGTTGAAAGCATTGTTCAAGTTGTAAAGCGCATGGGTGCACCGCCACCCTTGATCCTAATATCATTTAAATATTGAACAGCCAGGCCATCATACCCGCGGTGTCCAGCCGCTCCTTGAATTATACCCACCATGGCCTATACCTACTATCAACAAACCGCCCAACCGGGATATGGAACAAGTCAGGTATTCTTCTGCCCCCGTCTCGGTTCTGACCCGTGTACTCATAGACTCAACGCGCAGTACCAATTCGGCCCACCCCCACCAGTTACCTTCCAACCGCAACCATCCTGTGAGTTGAGATTACGGTTGATCATCTCATATACTGACTCCTTTTTGGCCGGTATATTTAGGGGGAGGACCAGACTTCTATCGTGCGCATGCCGCGACCTCCGATCCGTAAGTTGGCCACCATCTCATGTTCAAGTAAATTCTTAGCACTCATTCATCCGCTTATAATCAGATACCTTTTCGATCATGCTTGGAACCGAGTTCGAGAGTATGGCGGAGCCCCTGCCGGGGGCATGGGCGTCGGCCTACATGAAGCGCGCCATTGGCACAGACGAGCATATGGTCCTCAGGTCAGTTTATCCGGTTGCTGTATATGACTTAACTGATTATGCACTCAAAATGCAGAATGAGATTGCATATCTTGCTCCCGAGGAACTGGGACACGCAGCTGCGTATGAGGCTTACAGGTCCTGGATTTATAACAAGCACATGTATGAACCTCTCAGCGGCGACATTGAGAGGCAACGTGAAGCCTTGACAGGCCTTGCAGTTGCGGAAGGTATGTACCGAACTCTGTACTTGATCAAGATCTCATACCATGATAAGCTACCCGGCTGCTCCAGTATTCATCTCATGCAATGGACCAATACGCTCGATTAGCGGCTACGGAAGCCGCTGCACACACTGCCAACTATATATTTTACCAGGTAAATAATTCATTCATAAAACTGACAAGTATCTATGTGTTTGACAGCTATTGCACACCTTTGCAGACTCGTGAAGAAGATTACAGATCGCGGTCTCGTTTCCGCACTGGGTCTTTGGATGATCCATACGCTCGCGATGATGAGCTCCTATACCCATACGCACACGCGCGTTCTCGGTCTCGACACGGAAGATCGCTGTCGCGACACCGTTCCTACTCTCAGTCAGGTATGATGCCTTATCCAGGACAGGCTTATTCGTCGTCGTCGATCGCTGGCGTACCGCAGACAGCTTTTCCTGGATATGGCAGCTACGGAAGTCAGGCGGTAATGCCAGTGGGATCCTACGGTTCTGCATATGGTGTCCCTATGTCCGCCGGATCTGCATACGGATCCATGGGTATGGGAATCAGTCCCAGCTACAGTGCGGGCATTGCTCCTGGCATGGCTACCTCTTATACTGGTTCAAGCCTAGGAGTCCCAATGTATCCTCGGTCAAGGAGTTCCTCTTTCTCATACCCACAACAATATGCTACGCAGCCGGCACCATACATGGGCACCGCTGTGAGCATGCCGGTCGGAATGCCAGCTACTGGTGGTCAGACCATAGTCATCCAAAGGCCAAGGAAGCATAAGCATTCGAAGAGAAGCTCTGATCCCGAATACGACGATAATCGTTCTCACCACTCTCACCACTCATCTCGATACCGTGACGACTAAGTAACTTCATGAAGCTTTCCAAGGGAAGTATACTCTAAACTTTGTGTAGTTGTACTTGAACCATGATCATGATCCGCTTTTAGTATGTTGTATGTTTGTATACCTTGTATTTACACCTCACTTCTGTACATATAACCTGGATGGTGTATTTAATGTGTAACACGTCTTCGGTACGCATGTGGATAAGGGAAATATATTTTTTGCATATCACTAACTGTACATTTGCTGGCATTGGCGAGTACGTATGGTATTCAAGTTGCTATCGAGCCGAGCCTCAAATTGAGCAAAGCTGGCAATACTCAAGTTGAACGGTAGTGTAAGTTTCAGAGTAAGTTGATAATTGCCTTGCCGCACAAAACGGGTCCTATCATGTACTACATTATATTTTCTTCCGCGATTTGCTTGGGATCAACCGAAACTGATTTCGTTGATTGAAAGGCTGTGTTGTCACTGCATCTGTTGCTCGTTTGAGAGTTTTCTCACGGCCTCTGGGCAGTATATAAATCTCCCAGGTTGCTGATGTTGATTTTCATAGGCTGGTCCTAACCCACTGCGCACAACACCAAGCTATATTGCACGCGACACAAGAGTTGATCTCTGCGAACGTCCATCTTCATAAATCCACGAAAACATCCCATTTACGAGTATCATGATTGCACGAGTCCCTAGTCGCACATTCTGCTGCTGCATTCCCGTTAGAGCTGGCGTAATCGTAAGCCCTCATTTTCCGGCGCTCCCCTCGAATTTACGAATGAATGCTTTCCATCTTCAGGTTCTTGCTCTACTAGGTCTCGTAGGAGGAACGATCATTGCAGCTGCCAGTATCGTGAATATTCACCGCGACGGTATGTCAGCGGCCTGACTTGTGTATTCGTGACATTACTGATGCGTGGATTGCAGAATCCAATAAAGTCCCCGCTGTTCTCTCAATTGTAATCTACCTGCTCTTGGCCCTCGTCTCCATCTTTGGGTGCGCTCCTCGTCTTCGTGTCGTTTGGTTGTGGACGCTGAACCTGTGTTTCTTAATATAGCCTGATTGGAGCCATCACCAGGCGCCTGGGCTTCATCCGTTCTTACCTGGCTATGCTCATCGTGCATCTCCTCTTCAGCACGGCCATGGGCATCTTCGCAATCTACCGCAACTTCAAGGATGCTCCCAAGTATATCGCAGAATGTTCGAAAGGCACCGACCCTACTGATGAATCAATACTTGCCACGTGCAAGAATGGCGCTACTATTTTGAAGAGCTTGATGATCGGAACCTTCATTATTGCGTGGTTGCTTGAAACCTGTGCGTTGCCTTTATTCACCTCCGATTCTCTTGGATGTAATAGCTGAGATGTTTTGTTTTGTGATTAGGGGCTTGTTTCATTGTGGTCAACTATAGCAAGCAGCTTGTAGAGGAAGAGCGGGCGGAATTGGTCAAGGATACTGAATCGTGGTAAATTACTGGGTCGTATGTATTGTCTTGATTTGTATCTCCACCTTGTTGAACAATAGAAGTCTGCTCTCTTCTCTGAAACTATGACGCTGAAGGATGGAGGGTAGTTGATCACTCGAAGAATTTAAAGTTAGCATGTTAAACATATAAATGATACTTTTGACCTGCGGAAGTGTACAAAATGTCACATTGATAAAACCAGGACGACGGATCTATCATCTTGGGCATAATTTACGTAATCAGGACTTTGAGTGTACCCCATAGTTCGACGCTACACTTTCCCAAAAACTATAGCGAACGGCAAATTCTTTGCTAACTACTTTCTTTCCTCAGACACTCTCCTGTCTTTGTTCAAAATGTCTGGCCCAGTAGCTTCCGCCGGCGCGTCCAAATTTCAAGCCTTCATGAATCATCCTGCAGGTGAGCTATCCAGAGTTATGACGATGGCTCCTTTTCCCGACACTTCTGTGCTACATAGGACCCAAGACCGTCTTCTTTTGGGCACCATTGATGAAGTGGTGCTTGGTCGCAGCAGGACTGAAGGATTTGAGCCGTCCAGCAGACAAGCTGAGCACGTCGCAAAACCTTGGTGAATTGCAATATATATTCTGGAGTAATTGATGAGGTGCTGACTACAAACAAGCTCTGGCTGCTACTGGCTTCATCTGGGTACGATACTCCTTAGTTATCACCCCCGTAAACTACAGCCTAGCCGCGGTGCGCATAATACTCTGGTTCTGAGTGATTTGCCAGTTGTTTAACGAATTTTCACCTTGCAGGTCAATTTCTTCGTTGGTTTGTCTGGTTTGTCGCAACTGGGACGAATCGCACAGTGAGTCCTTACTGCGGCCTCATCGTCGAAAATATATTCACTATCACTCCTAGCTACCGATACACCCATCCTGATGCCTCGAAAGCTTGACGAGCAACCTGCGTAGGTATCCCAATGTCAATATATATATTCGTGAAGGCATTTGCCCGTTTAGATAGAAGTACACGTCAGATAATCATGCGTAATGCATCTATCATCTTGATCCAGAGGTGCTGCCTTTTCTCTTTGTTTTTGTTGAGGCTCTCTTTGGTACAGCCTCTGGACTTGGACCCTCATCACCCTCATCACCTCCAGTCACACCATTCAACATACCCCACCAATTTCCTTTCAGAAGATTTCCAGCACCATCTACAATTGTTGATAACATTTGTTGGACTTGCTCGTTCGCGTCGTCTTCTTGGAGAACTTCTTGATATTGCCATTCTCGATGGCGTTCGAATGACTCCCATACTTTGGGTCGTTTTGCATTCGACTTTCTATTACGTGTTCTCGACGATCGACTATTGGGTTGGGCCCTTGGGTCTTCGAGAAGGCTAGCAAAAAAGCCTCCAATGCCGTGGAAACCACCCTGATTTCCGATTGCGTTACCCCCTCCGTTGCCCAACAAAAATCCCACTCCCCCGATAAATATCCCGAAAAGAGTGCCCCATTTCATGAACCAAAAGGATGTTCGCAACATCCAGCTCGTAGTTCGATAGAAACTCGAAAGAGCTAGGTACGCAGCGAGAATCGTGATGATGGGTGGTAGTATTGCCTGAGCATTCCAACTTTCGGGCGCGTTGGCTAAGAGTGAATTACAGAGGATGATGAGAGCGGAGAGAGCGCCAAATGCATGAGATAATGATTTAACGAGGATCGCATACAGTGGTCCGGGAAGGTTAGTTGAAAGGTAATCAAGTAGAGGATCGAAAACAGCGGGGAGAAAACCGTCCACTTGATTTGCCATGGTGGCGGAGACTTGGAGGCGACAACACAGCCGAAATGCAGGACTCGTGCGTGATCTGACTCAACGTGTCTCCTCAATTGAGCTGTGAGACCGAGTCGTACCGGTTTGTTTGATCAGGGTTTGATCCTCGGTATGAGTCTACCTGTGTGCACATCAGTGACCGCCGTGACGGATAACCCACAATATAACCCAGATGAATGGTCTTGAATGGTCTGTCAGACACAAGAAATGGGGTTCTTTTGGCTGTAAACCAATCGGAAGCAGTCCGGCCGTGATAACTGCCTCTTTAAGTCCATCGAAGGGAATATTCAGTATTTCTGTTGTCCCCGCGAACTAGCCAAATATGCCACAACACAAATGCATATAAGGGTCCCACTTCTGCCGCTACACCTTCCCAAACTCTCCCTTTCAAAACGAAACTTCTTCGTCCCCACGCTTTGTCCTCTCGAACCCCTTGTCAACCTTTGTCATGGCCATGAAGCGTAAACTCGAGATGGATTCGGACGATGTTTCGCCCACTGTGCGTTCTCTATCCTATGAGCGCCCATACGCGCTTCTGACATGCCTCGTCCGGAATAGCAAACAAAGCAATTAAAACTCGTTCCCTTTCCAAATATCGAGCTTGACACCGATGTCCTTATGCTGGAGGCTGAACCAGACTATCCAGACATGGTGCATAGCCGACTACAGTCCAATGCGAGCTCAATATCCTCCTCATGCACCTCGGATTCCCCCGTCGGAAATTCACGTAAGTTAAATCGGATACAATTGAGCCTATGCGCGTGCTCAATCCTCAGCCTAGCAGCCTACCCGACTTTCGACCTGTATCCCCTCCCATTTTTCTCCAATACCGGTTCGGTAGACACCAACTCTCACAACTACTCGTATTATTCTGGTCAACTACCCAACTCTCAGGTCGGATTAATGCAACCTTCGACTTCATTTGCGCATCACAGGTAATGTCCTACCACAAAGTCTTGTCAACTTTTCTCAACAAATATTTGTGCAGTTCAAACTGTACTCAGATCCCTAAACTAAAAATTGCTTGCGCTTCTGGTGTCAATGGTCAACGTACAATGTGGAGCCATTGCGAGCAATGTGGCGCAATTTCAATGGTAGAGAGTGACTAAATCTGCTGATATTTTTCTAGCCCAACAGCAATACTTATTTTGTGTCCCATGCTCTTGCGCTCATCTTCCTCACCTCTTTATGCGCTATTATTCTTGCTTGCTATCGTAATGTTGTATTCCTCCTGCCAACCAAAGCGACTGGACGCCACTTACCCCAGCACTACCGGCGCCAGCCACTGCTTCTCCGATCGACCTTGCAACTCGTCCGCTTCCGACATTGTCATCAAACCAAAACCGACTTCTGATACTTCTGCCTATGTGCAGCAGGACAATGCCTCCAATCGTATCTTGTTTGTCTATCAATCCTGCCTTCACTATAACTTGCTCGCCTATTTATATAGAAACCTCTCCTGTATTTTATTGCCAATATGTCACGCTCAACATTTGATTTATTCATTGAAAAAGAGTGTTGCTATGCTGCTAACAATGTGAAGACTTGATACACATTTTCGTGGATCTGTTGTGATTTGTTCCAGCGATCTGTATGACGCAATAATAATGTGGACAGGAGAGATTGTCCATTTGGTATAAGCCCTTGCCTGCACTGAAGATTTGGTTAAGGTGAGTTAAGGATGTCCACGCTCCCTTATAACCATATAGAAGGGCACTAATTATCAATTTCTCACTCAGCATCACTGTATCCAAAGGACATTGTCTCTGTATCCCCTGTGTGGTCGGACCAAATTCAACCATGTGTGTTCTTCGCCCTCCGCTCGCTTGCTACGAGTGAAAGTAGATCAAGCCCCACTTACCGCCGTGCCCGAAAGAGCCACTCCAAAGGAGCGCGCTCGGCATTCTCATCGGCGGCATAAACGACACTTAAAAATAACGCACACCTTCTTTCTTGAGAAGGCTACGAGCTCCAAGGCTAAGTATATAAGGATACAGAATGTGGGTCAATATCTATCTTCTCAAGCGGGAGCCCCATCATGCCCAACCTCGAAGACTTGGAAAAAGCCAGCCAGGAGCTGAAGGAAAACGTTGACCTCAGCAACAATGTAAATGCAAAGTATGTACAGTGCCTACTTGTTCGATGTACGACGAGGTCGCAAACGATCTTATTTTATTCTAGGATACAGAATCCACTGCATGGAATACCTCGCGACAAACTTCTGGACCAAGTGGAAACCTTTGCTCGTGAACATGAAATGACAGATATCCTGAGCCAACTCCAGAAGGGCGCACTTCTCGCACAGAATCCTGCAAAATTCGAGTCTCTCGAGGAACTCGGTGAGAGAGACAAAGAGATCATCCGACGAGAGAAGACCTGTAAGTTGTCAAAATTCTACCCATGTTAATTTCAGAGAACTTGACGTCATAAAGACAAATGGAATCAACCCAGAGATCTTTATCTGACCGTCGTCTTATGTTCTATCGCTGCTGCCGTCCAGTGAGGAAATTCTTTTTTCCTACAAATATAATGTGCTAGCTTATGGATGCGCTCGAAACAGAGGATGGGATCAAACAGGCTCCAATGGTGCCAATCTTTCTTTCCCTCAAGAGTTTGGTATCGATTTCAGTAATGGTGGACCCAACGCCTCCGTAAACCAATGGATTGTCGGAGTTATCAATTCCGGGTTGGTGACTTCAGCTCGTATTTTGAACATTTGCCAACTTAACAGGTTCCTTTCACTAGTCCATATATCTCAGCGTCTTTACTAGGCTGCTGGTTATCCGATCCTCTAAATAACTACTTTGGTCGTCGTGGGACCATTTTTGTGTGCGCGATATTTTGTATATTTTCGGTTTTGGGTGCTGCTATCACTCGATCTTGGGAACAACTTTTGGTATGAAGCTACCTCATACTAAAGAACGCGCGAATTTGATCAGGGTACGATGCCTATCTAGGTATGCCGATTGCTCCTTGGCATCGGTATGGGCGCTAAGGCCAGCACGGTACCAATATATGCAGCTGAGAACACGCCGGCGTCTATTCGAGGTGGACTTGTCATGTCCTGGCAGATGTGGGTACGTACCACGGCCATTAGATAAACTCGCTGTCTCTAGATATATTGATATCGTTACCAGAATGCATTTGGGATTCTGCTGGGCTTTAGCGCCAATCTAGCCCTCTATCAAGTCGGAAAACTGGCTTGGCGTCTACAGCTGGGATCAGCATTCATTCCAGCAGTACCACTATTGGGCATTTATTTCTGTCCTGGTGAGTCGTTCAAAAAAAAAAACATGGCTATGATTATATGACCTTCACCTTTCAGAATCCCCCCGATGGCTGATGAAAAAGAGACGCTATAGAAAAGCATACAACTCATTCAAACGCCTCCGGAATAGTGAATTGCAGGCTGCACGGGATCTGTACTATATTCATCGACAACTTGAAACGGAAAGGGAGGCGCTTGCGGGATCAACTTACATCTCCCGCTTCGTCGAGCTCTTCACCATCCCGCGTATCCGGCGGGCAACTCTGGCCAGTTTCGTAGTTATGATTGCACAACAAATGTGTGGCATCAACATCATTGCCTTTTATTCATCCACAATTTTCGTCAACGCTCATTATTCAACTCGCTCGGCATTGCTTGCTTCATTCGGATATGGTTTAGTAAATTGGATTTTCGCTTTCCCGGCCGTCTGGGTAAGCTTCATCTCCAACTTGGAATAGCCCAGTGACTTATGACTTAATAGACCATTGATACTTTTGGGCGACGCAACCTCTTGTTATTTACCTTCCCAAACATGGCGTGGACCTTGCTTGCGGCCGGGTTCTGCTTCCTTATCAATTCTCAGAAGACCGAAGTACCTCTTGTTTCACTATTTGTGTTCTTATTTGCTGGTACGTCCGCCATCACTTCAATCCTTCATTTCTCTGCTTGAAAGATCAAGAAAGCATTTTACTCTCCTGGTGAAGGGCCTGTACCGTTCACATACTCTGCGGAGGTCTTTCCCTTGACTCACAGAGAAATGGGAATGTGAGCTGCATCCTGCCGATTTCCATGATTATTTGACTCAATGTTCAAGGTCGTGGGCGGTGGCAACCAATTTATTCTGGGCTTCTGTTCTCTCTGTCACTTTTCCTCGTTTGCTTGGTGCATTTGGCGAGGTTGGTGGTAAGCGATTGAACATTTATCACAAGTCAACTGTGACCCTCGCTGATTTCTGACAATACACCAGCCTTCGGTTTTTACGCTGGTTTGAACGTGATGGCCTTTATAATGATATTTTTCCTCTTACCAGGCAAGCTGCAATGACAAGCATTTCTCTGATTTTTACAGCTGATATATGTTCTCCAGAAACGAAACAGCGCACTCTGGAGGCCAGTCATATTAATATTGTTTTGCCATGATCGCAATTTTTATTGACAGCAAATTTTGCCAACAGGAACTTGACTACGTTTTCGCTGTTCCAACTTCCAAGCATGTCAGCTATCAATGGAAAAGATACCTGCCTTACTTCTTCAAGCGATGGATCCTATTGCACAAGGATGCAGAACTTGAACCTCTGTACAACTTCGACGAGGTTGAATCTATTACGGTTTATGAAAAAGGGGCAGGCCATTGAGTAGCGCATAACTACGACGGCTTTTGTCCGGTGTAATCAACTTGTTAGATCGTTTTAGTTCTTTCACTTACACTTCAAGTTGAATTTTTGTGGATTGAGTAATTGCACGAGAGCTGAGCTGACTAAGGGATCAGATGGGGTATTTGAACCATGTTATTAGCAACGGCGGTGCATAACGAAGCATGCTGAAGCTCGCAGTCGTCTTGGATCTTATCTCACACAGTGTCTGGTCCCTTCGGTGATACTTTGCTTACGGTGCTGGTGCACTGGACCAAGGCATTTGCTCCACGCCCTACGTATCTTCTGTACTATCAGATTTTCAGACAATTGTCATGACACAAACCACGCTGCTGCAATACGAAGCACCTTGTAAGTTACTCCTGCTCTTTGCTTCCAAGTCCCACAAAACTCAAATAGGTGAACTTAGGGCCTATTCACAGTTTGGATTGGTGCAAGTCATCAGCGCCGGGTCAGCATCGTACGCGATCTGCATTCCGCCTTGGTGTCGCCTCCTTCACAGAGAATTACCAAAATCACATCGCTATTGTTGGGCTGCAAGACGAGCGGGTTCTTGTAGAAGACGATTTCACCGACTATCCGGACTTTGTGACACTTTGTGAGGCATATCATGGATATCCAGCAACGAGCTTGCAATGGCAGCCTGCATCCGCCCAAAGTTTCTCCTGGTCACAGAAATCTCCGTCGACTGAACTTTTGGCTACGACAGGTGATGCCTTGCGGGTATGGGAATACAGCGGAGATGCTCCCGCTACCGCATCAAGCTATGTTGGAAGGCAGGCTCCTGTTTCTTCGGGTCATAGCTTGACAATGAAGACAGCTCTTTCCGGGGTGTGTAGGTGATCCATATCCTCAATATCTCTCCCTTTTAACTCCTTTCAGCAGTCCAAAGTTCAAAACCAATCTGCTGGTGCCCCTCTCACCAACTTCTCATGGAATGAGAAGTCGCCTAATCTTATCGTCACGGCATCTATCGACACAACATGTACCGTATGGAATATCGACACCTCTTCTGCCATGACGCAACTCATTGCTCATGATCGCGAGGTTTACGATGTTGCTTGGTTACCTGGCTCGACAGATATCTTTGTGTCTGTCGGGGCAGATGGAAGCTTACGTGCTTTCGATCTCCGGAGTCTTGAGCACTCCACCATTCTCTATGAAACCCCAGCCCCCAAAAATGTCCCTCCTCCCACTGCCAATCCATCCACGTCTGCCCGACCACCAACTTCTCCTCTATTACGTATTGCTTTCAACCCTTCGGACTCGAACTACATGTCAACTTTCCATATGGATGGCTCTGAAGTTCAAATTCTAGATATGCGTAGTCCAGGTCAACCCGTCATTGAGCTGAAAGGACATCATGGTCCCATTAATGCCCTGGGATGGGGTTCAGCGGAACATCCTTTACTCGCTACAGCAGGTAATTTATATCGTTTATGCATCTTTGTAAGTGAGGTTCTAACGACATTCCACCAATCAGGGGATGACTGCCAAGTCCTGCTCTGGGATCTCGCCAATTATACCCCGGGAGCTGCATCACCGCGGAGTGCTGGTTCTCGTCTAAATTCCCCTCGTCCAGATGCGAAGAAGAAAATTGTGACTGAGCCTGTGATGGCATACACAGCCCCCAGCCAAATAACGAACCTAGCCTGGTCGCCTCAAATCCCAGGCATGACTATGAACACAGGCTACTCGACCGCCACTGGTGAATGGCTCGCGATTGCTTCTGGAAAGACTGTGAAGGCGTTGAAAGTATAACATAGGGAATGTATACCGTGAATAGACTCGTTTCTAGTAGTAGGAAGCAAGGGTTGCATTGATTTCCGTATTTTTCAAGAGTTCAAACCCCAGAACAGAATACACGCAATGAATTACGAATGACATTAGAATTCAAAGGTTACATACATATGTACTACCCAAAATCGGCGTTTGCTGTATGGCGGACTTTCCCGAATTGTTTGATTTCGAAATTCACACTTAGTAGCGCTATCACTCGTCCTCTCGAAGCCTTGTACTCCAGATCCCCAACGTATCGTGTGCATTCTCTTCCACCCGATGCATGAGGAGGTTTCTCTGGTTCTTGTACTTGACCGACTGCTAATTAGAATCATGGACCCACTTAAACATATCGAACTCTCCATGCAGCGTTGCCAATGAGCGTTCTACCTAAAAACATACTCGCACTTATCAAGCCATAATAGTTATTCACACCGCGAGGACGTATCATCTGCTGGGAATAAGTACCACGGACTATCCGACGGAGAGTCCGGCGGACACACGCGCGGACTCTGAAGCACCATGGGTGACATTTGCCCATGTAACGCTCCCGCCTCCGCGCTGCACACTGTGTGCTTGTACGCGTATACGAGGGCACATCACCCATTATGTCACTTCGTACATAATAATTAAGCTGGCAAGAGAGCAGTGTTGGTTCCCCGTATAATGCTCTTTCCTCCACATTGCGCAATGTGCGCTTGAGCGCATATGCAAGGGCGCATCATATGTCCTGCCACTGCTCCAAAATAAAAAAGGTAACAGAAGTGCACTGTCCCCTGAGCCCTTGTAGCACATTTGTATTTTTAAATAAAAAAACTTCCTGAGCTACCCATGTCAACATCAGACTGCACTCGATTTGCCCCACTCATCTTTCGTTGCTGAGTATGCGGTTATTGTTATCTTCATGTTGGCTAGTCTACACGTAAAGTACAATACATTCAAAGCGTATAAAGAGCAGAAAAAAATAGGCATTCACATAGTATCCATTTTTCCATTCACCTATACCCACTGCTCAACTCTCAACTCTAGTATCTGTGCTGGAGGGAGCTTTTCAGTGAGCTCGCTGTGCAAGGCGGTGACAAGGCGGGCGCGCGGGGGCGTGGGCGTGGGCGGGCAAGGAGACCCATGCCGAGGTGCCGTGCGTCGGGACGTCACGTAGTGGTCACAGGTTGAGGGTACCTGGGTATTGGCTGAGAGTCCTGCGGTGAGTCCGGCGGAGAGCGATTCCCAGTAAATGGGACAACCTGCGCACCGCTACTATATAATCATCGAGTATTTAGTTATGGGAGGCGTTCGATAGTATCGGTTAGCCAAACTAATACATATGCAAATGAGAACGAAGGTACTATCCCCACATTATATTCCGTTTTCTATGTACGAGATTGGCAAATCCAGTTTCCTCCGTTCAGCTTCAAAATGATCTGTCATGGGCTGCCACAATGTGGCTCCTTCCTAATCTTGGTCACCCTTGAATATGAAGGCTCTTGATAGTCCCTTCTTCACTCCCGTTAAATTACAGGTCCGAAACATGCCAAGCCTGGAGCGCGTGGAACCTCAGTAAGCTTCAATCATTTATATGAATGTTAGAGGCTTATGTACATCTACATACAGTACTTGTAGGAACGTCGGTCACGATAAGCCCCAACAAATTGGGAAAAAGTATGTCCACTTGCTGTAGTCGATTCGGCGGCGAACTCTTTTTCTCTATCTGCATGTACAGTAAGCATCTTTCTTGGGCCCCAAGAGCGCCCAGTCAAGCTCTGCGGACATCTCAAACTCTGCCCGAGCAACTCGATCCCCGGATAATTAACAGCGACACGTTATCGAACAAATTGTAGCATGTGCTCCATCTACATCTCAAAATGCGAACCTGAACATGCATATCTTCGACAACCAGCCCTCATGGTCTTCAATCTTTCGAACATATAATAAGGCGATAAGGTCTGAAGGAACGCTTTAGCCCGCCTCCACCCTCCAATTATCGGATTAGTTTTCAAGAATGGCTGCCGCCATCGAGCCTAGTCAAGTAGTCAAACGTACTACCTCTCAATCATCGAGCTCGTCCTTGAAGGAAAAAGGCGCCTCCGAGCCAGCAGTCTATCTGACAAAAGACCCTGAGTCTGATGAAATCGGCGAGGAATCAAAGCTCCACAAATTGCGGCCCTTCATTCTGGGTGGATTAGGCCTGCTCATTCTGGCCTGGTGGATCAGTGCTACAGTACTCGATGCAACACGACATCGGTGGTAGGTTAATTGTCTTCACGTGCCGTCACAATGCTCTTAAAATGATTTAGGATTGTACAAACCTTATTTGCGTGGTTCTTCATTCTGTAAGCTGTATTTTTTGGAGTACGAGTACAATGCTGACGTTTTCTATCTAGCCTTATCGTTTTTCGATTTGTGCCAAATTCTGTTATAACGAAGCCAGTCGAAGCAGTATGGGTTCCTTTGGTGGAGAAGCCATGGTATACCATCAATTATAGGATTCGTTTGGCCATCGGTTGGCTTTGTCTCGTTGCGATAGTCTTTGGGTCAGCGTTTGGATTCAAATTACAAGAGGTGAGCATTCGATCCCGTTCTTGGCTTCAGAAGCTGACCCGACATAGGGTACCAAATACGGTGATCGTGTCATTTCCATTGCTGGTCTGGTGGTCATTCAAACTTGTCTCTGGATATCGTCGAAGCACAGGAATCAAGTCCCTTGGTAGGTTTTTCTAATCTAATCAACCACAACATTCGTCGAACTTGTCTTATAGGCCTACTGTCATTGTTGGCCTTTTCCTCCAACAAGCCATTGCTCTTTTCGTTTTGAAATCGAGCGCGGGTTTCTCCATATTTAAATGGATTGCCACACTGGCCGGAGATTTTCTTGGCCAGTCGAAAGCAGGAGCCGTCTTCTTTTTCGATGAAGAGACATTCAATAAGCACTGGTTCTTCGTAGGCGTTGTAAGTTTTCCTCGTTGTAATTTCTCACAGCCCGCTTTCTAACACACTATGTTCAGTTGGCCTCAATCATCTTTTTCATCGCGTTTGTACAAATGCTCTACTATTTAGGTGTCATGCAATGGGTTATCGGGAAATTGTGAGCGATTGACTGGATTATTCTTTCCCTGTCTCATCGCTAAAATTATATCAAGTGCCTGGTTGTTCTTAAAACTTTTGAATGTCTCCGGAGCAGAAGCTGTTGTAGCAGCGGCGTCTCCCTGGGTTGGGCAAGGAGAATCCGCTTGCTTGGTTCGTCCATATGTCGACTTGATGACGGAATCGGAGCTCCGTGCGTTCTCTGCCTCATCCAATGTGCCCGTTATATTAACTTGCTAGCAGACGTCTCTATGACTTCTGGGTTCTCTACCATTGCAGGTTCAGTCTTGGTCGCGTATATTAACCTTGGTATCCCCGCCGAGACTTTGGTCACGTCCTCCGTTATGAGTATTCCTGCTTCTATCTCTATCAGCAAGATGCGTCTTCCAGAGATTGAGGAACCAGTAACTCGAGGAACTATCACCATCGACCGAGGTGCGGAAGTTCAAAAGAATGCCCCCGTGCGTCGCAGAAAGTTTCTTTCATAATCTTTACTGATTCACAATATCAAGGCGAATGCTATACATGCTTTCAGTCAGGGAGCACTTTTTGGATTAATAGTCGCTGGTCAAATCCTGTAAGTGAGATTGCTGAAAGTAATGCAACCGATACCTAATGTGATTCTAGGACAAACGTACTGACTGTTCTATCGCTGGTCTCTATGTAAGGTTCCGAGTTTTGAGATCATACGCTTGTTCCCTGTTAACCTAAAGAAAACTTTAGGTTTAATGGCCTACTTACCTGGATAGGACGAGGCTTTGGAATCCATGCACTCACTCTCCAACTTGTCATTGGATATATATTCTACCCTCTCACCTTCTTCCTGGGTGTTCCTCGCAACGAAATTCTTATGGTATCAAGGCTCTTCGCCACGAAGTTGGTAGCCAATGAATTCTCTGCCTATATAGAGCTCACTGCTCTCAAAGCTGCTGGCGTCATTTCTCCTCGCGCGTTCACGATTGCGTCTTATGGACTGTGTGGATTTGCCAACCTTGGTTCCCTTGGTATTCAGATCGGTGTCTTGAGTGCATTGGGCCCATCAAGGGGAAAAATTATCGCCAAAATTGCCCTATCAGCCATGATCTGTGGCTTTATCTCAACACTCCAAACTGCTGGAATTGTGTAAGCTTCTTTCAATTCACAATCGTTTTCGCAAGCTGATATTTTGCTGAAGGGGTATGCTTATATGATCGAATTGAATGATAACATCATTACGAAAGTTCACGGTTCTCTTGTTAATTCTTTGTACATGTATCGTACTCTCTTGACTACATTATTCCCAAAATCAGAGATGCGGTGTGAACCAAACATATAAAAGCCATCAAAATTGTCAATTACGGGCATATAGCAAAATGCGTGTTGTGTCGTTCAGACAAGCATGCCGCTACAGGAAATGTTAGAACTTGTGACGTTCGTGAACGGATAAAATATAGCACGTACACGATGCCTGCAGTCTGAAGAGTAGACAAAAAACCACAAATCATCGCAGAAAATGCAATGCGTGCAATAACTTTGGCGCGCGACGGTGCTAATGCACTAAGAACGCCGATTTGAATCCCAAGGGACCCCAGGTTAGCGAACCCACACAGGCCGTATGTAGTGATGGTATAGGCACGGGGTGATAAAGGATGGCCGCTGTGCTTCATGAAATCCTGCAACGCGGAATAGGCAGCGAACTCGTTTGCTACAAGCTTGGTAGCAAAGTACTCTGATACTGCCAGGAGCTCACCACGAGGGACGCCAAGGAAAAACGTGATAGGGTAGAACAGGTAACGAAGAATGAGTTGAAGGGTAAGGTGGTGGATACCGAAACCCTGGCCAATCCAAGTAAGGAGGCCATTGATCCTGAATAACATAGTTAAGTGGGTGATCATCCAATTTTGGAAATTATTCTCTTACATGGCAACGAGTGACAAGACGGTTAAGACGTTGCATAGAATTTGCCCCGCAACAACCAAACCAAACAGAGCACCCTGACTGAAGGCATGTAAAGCATTTGCCTGAAATGATTCAGCTCAGAAGAACACAAATAAGCGTTGCCGACTCACAGGAGCGTCCTTGAGACCTCGGTCAACGGTGACCCGTCCTCGAGTAACGGGCTCCTCGAGTTCAGGGATGCGAAGTTTGCTGATCGCCATAGAGGCGGGAATACTCATTACTGAAGATGTTACGAGATTCGTGGCAGGAACTCCAAGGTTGATATAAGCAGCTAAGACTGATCCGGCGATGGTTGAGAATCCGGACGTCATTGTGAGATCTAAACACGTCGAGATGAGTAAATCCAAGAGTAGAAGAACAGATGCTATCTACGAAGTTCAGATTCAGTCATCACTTAAGGTAAAATTTGTTTTCGTTAGATACGATATTCGATTAAGATGAATTTGGCTTACAATCAACATATGGCCTGACCAAACAGGCACTTTCTCCTGTAAAACGTGCAGATAAGTTCAATCTGAGCAAAACCGAGAGTGTCACGCAGTACTAACCCTGACCAATCCAAGGCGAAGCAGCGGCGACAACAGCCTCGGCGCCGGAAACATTCATGAGTTTGAAAAAAAACCATGCGCTGGGGATGGGTTTAACGTAGGATGATGCAAGAGAATTTGATCATACAAGTTTTTGATAACCCATTGCATGACGCCTAGGTAGTACAACATTTGGATAAATGCGATGAAGAAGATGATGGAGGCGAGCTAAAGGGTGAAGTCTGAACACTGGTTCTATACACGATAACCGAATGAATACATACAGTATTAATGAAGAACCAGTGCTTCGCAATTGTGTCGGCATCGAAGAAAAACGCTGCTCCTACCAATGCTTGAGCAAGAAAATCGCTTGCCAGAGTAGCAATCCAATTGAAAATCGAGAATCCGGCGCCGCTCTTCAAAACAAATAGTGCTATCACTTGCTGGAGGAAGAGACCCACAATAACAGTTGGCCTAAAAAGCATTAGTACAGGGTCTCGTATAAATCATGTCACTACCACAAAGGATATCATTCACCAAGGTACATGGCTGCGATGTTTAGACGTGGCCCAGAATCCAAACTGGAAAACAAACAGGCCCAAAACGTTGATTGCACGATCACCAAAGCCAGTACCCTTCGATCCAAGTAGTCAGTTGCATATGAATGACGCTGAACTATGGACATACGGGCTGGAGTTTGAAGCCAAAGGCGGAGCCGAAAACAATTCCTAGTAGGCAGAGCCAACCAATCGCCAGTCGAGTTCTGTAAGGCAATTTATACCAAGGTTCTTGGACCGCGGGAACCCATAGGGCACTGATAGGATTTGAGATGACCGAAGTGGGGATAAATCTGAAGGCAATAATACTAAATAGAAGCAAAGTCGTTAGCTAAGTGCGGAACGCTCAGCAGATGCGTTAGTCACAAAATGAATGCCCATGCAAAAAAGGTCTGTACAATCCTAGATAAGAATGCTTTAGTATCAGTTACCGACCACTCATTGGGCTGTCATACCATCGATGTCTTGTTGCATGGAGGACCGTAGCGCTAATCCACCAGGAAAGGATGACCAACGCTAGGCCCACAAGTAAGTATGGTCGAGCTTTTGAATAAGAACCTTCCGTCTCGTGCCCGTCTCTTCCAACGGCAATCTCGGCGTCCCCTATGTCTGCCTTTTCTTTGGAAGAGTCTATGGAAGGTGTGCGCGACTTTTTCTCTGCAGCCCACTCCTGAGTAACACCAGTAGCCGCCATGAACCCAAATTGTAACCTGCGAGGTGCCGGAAAAGATAGGCTGGGTGTGGGAACGAGGGAGAAGCAGCAAGCCTTCGAGTGACCTATTGAGTCTATTTAAGTATGAACTTCTGGAGTCGCACCAAAGACCAACCACCTTGACAGCGCCCGCCATATGGACTCTGGACAAAAGGTCTATGATTAGACTTATCAGCGGGTAAAAATAAGCTTAAGTCAGTCACCACACCGACTTCATTTTCTTCGATGCACCTTCGGGACGAAGTCATATTTCTGCGATTGATAATGCGGTGGACTGAATATACATCTCCAAGATAGTCAAGATAGATTGAGGAGCGCATCCTTGGGAGTTCTCCGCTACCACGAAACGTACGCTTCTTTCTTCCGAGATGTGAATGTAGCCGGGTTCGAGAAGTCAACAAGAACATCGATGTCTGCGCCGGTTTGAAACGAGTTTCCACCAGTTCACATCGCTTCGACGGGGATCATGTTCAAAGGAGAAAGGAGAACTTCAATTGTCATCCTTGCTATTCCTTACCACCAGCGAAAGATAAGACTTAGACTAAAAATACTTTCTTCAGGTGTCTCGTGAACATTTAGTGCCAAGCAATGATGTTCATGTCAGATTCACTGATCACTTCCAAGTCCCGACTGCAGAAGATTCGCGATGTGCGACTTCATAAAAATTGGGAAGAAAATATCAGTTAAAGAAGAGACACACTGTCAGTCATGCTATAGGAGCGTGTCTTCCAGACGATCTTCAATGAGTTTCGCGACTGCCTTTCCATGGACAGGTATATCAGTCCCTTGGAAGCCTTCAGGATAAACCACTGCTGGTTCGTTCGGGTATGTGAGATACCTAAAAATCTACCTTCTGATCATCGAAGCAGGGAGACCGTTGAGACGAATACATACGTATCATTCCAAATTGTATAATGTCTCATTCCAAGAGCACGCGCGGTCCATTCGTAGTCGTGTGCAAACCCGCCTGGGTAAAATATCTCAATTACACTTGACCATCGATTTGGCTTCATGAGAACTAAATGTGTCAAGCCGTTTCCGTGCACGCCGAGCAATATCTGTTCGCCAATTGATAGCCAGGTCAATATCCACATAATGTACCGGAGCATGTGGAGAGTTACCGTAGTTTTTGAGGCCAGGTCCACTTGATCGTCCTTAGAAAGAGTTTCAGGCTCTACTATCCGTAAATTCCATTCTTGCCCGTCTTGGGCTTTCTTTCGTTCAACCATCTCCTTCAAGGCTTGCACTAGACCATCATGGTCCTCCTGGATGAGCCGCCGTCGCTCACCTTGTCGAACGAGGTACGTGATGGTGATTTGCTCCGGCTTTGACAAAAGGGATTGGGCACCGGATATCCGCGCCACACGACCGACACCATCCCTGGTGTGCATTGCCACACCAGCAAACTCTAAAATGTTCTCTCGCACAGAGTCCCACCAGCGCCCAGATAGATCAATACCCGCTGAATCCACCATAGCTTCCCATGATTCAGCAGCAATGCGGTGTGTCCTCTGACCGCATGCCTCACCACGAAATGCTGCGCTGCGATCGGATAAAAGGACAACTGGAAAATGCCATGCCCTGTCTTTCGATCGAGGCCCCATAGCTTTGTCGGAAGTGGCAGCCACACGATCGGCCCAGTCATCGGACTCCTCTATGCTTAATGAAGGAAAAGCTGCGCGAACGAAGTAGGAGTTGAATCCAGGACTGTCTCTCCATCCCTCTGACGAGGCATGCATAAAAATAAAGCGCGAAAACGATGGCGGATTATATTCTTGCTGCGCTTGATTGGCTAAAGATGACGAATTATTCGCACTGATCATGCTTGGAGTGTGTGAGAGTTGGGAGTATGGATTGAAAGCCCCATATAAAAAAGACCACGCTCCAAAAAGAAGTTCGGCCACAAAGTGGTAGTAATGGGCCAAAAATTGCCTTGGTTCATTAACGAGTAGCTAAGATGGCGAAATTGAGATATAGAGGTATATGGGTTTAGACACATTTATCTGCGAACTTACAGTAATTCCTTCAACGGTCCATATCCGATTCAGCTCGCCGTCCTCAACGCTACTACCCCACTTCAATCGCGCCAGTTGAGGAGTGATGATTTGCATTTCTTGTGGTGTTGGTTCTCGCATTGCAATATTTTCTGGTGTAGTGTCTGCTTCTATGCCTGTGCTTGTCATCATGCGGATGGGTGGAATTTCCGCTTGGCGAGATTCTGAAGCTACGATGTACAAAGTGCCATTTGACATGTACAGGTTTTGGAATAAGGTCCATCCTGGGGCATGAGCAATCAGGATTGTTTCCGGAATTGCATCCAGGACACTCTCGTCAGACGATTTCGTTGCGATGCCCATCGAAGATATCCCGGTTTCCGAAATATGAATGTTTGGATTGGTGATACGTAGGCCAGAGAACGAGAGCCCGAGGTATAAGGTCGAGATGATACAAAGAACAGAGGCGCCGGTAAGAAAGAACACGCCATCTCTATGGCCTCTTGCACCGAAGAACATGATCCTAAAAGAATGCGTGAGCTACGAACGTAAGACATTGATTGCAGCGTACTATGATCCGTATGGGTGGAAGATCCAAGAGCTTAGGAGAAGCAGGCGAGGGTATTACAAGAAACGAGCGGTTTAAGCCCTCCGAAGATTACTCCGTCAATGAGTATTTCGAAGTGTACTGGAGAGGTCTTAAGCCAGCCGCCTTGGACTGTCAGCCACTTGAAACGGCATAATAAGCTAGCTTAATTTATACACGCTCAATGACAGTGATTATCGGGGTCATGTTTCTGAATGAAGTGAGGCTTGTCAAAATCGAAGATAGCGTAAAAGACGACTCTTGGGGAATGCCTTCGTCCAGTCTCCAGCCAAGTTTCCAATGTCTGGTCTTCTATAAAGGCAGTACCATGAAGTATGTGTAGTAGACATGGGTTTCGAGTCAACATAGGGCAGAAGGAATCAGGGACGACCCAGTGGTTTGGAAAAGAAGTGTGGTGACGTTGATTCAACAAGTCACAGTTCGTGTCACAAATAGTATTCGGCAACTGCGGCGCGGCGCCTTCATTTCGTTATTCAACGTCAACAACCTCTATGCTTGATTCTTGGAATCCTACATCCTGCCAGGTCTGATTCGACACGACTTAAGGAGCCCAGATTGGACGGATTCAGCTATCTCGACCTGTTCCTCACCAGTATTTGAGCACACCCTCACCAACTTTGACTTTTTGTATTCCAAACACTGGTGGCCGCATACTGAAGTTCACTGCAAATGATTCTGAATTTTTCAATCTGCATTCTCCCGCTTCTGTCTTGGATTACTTCTTCACTTGCTGTGATACCTCAACACCCTCGGCCAGTGGTCCTATGGCATGGCCTTGGTACGTCAAATTATGACCTCCCATTGACCGCTTTCACTTAGCATGAGGTCGAAATCATATCAGGCGACTCGCATTCTTCTCCGGGAATGCTCGAATTTGCATCCCGGATTAAGGAACTTCATCCTGGGATATTTGTACACTCTGTGTTTATAGACCAGGATTTGAGCAAAGATAGACAGGCTGGATTTGTAAGTTGTTGTTTATCTGAGATAGTCTAATTCATGGTGCGAATCGATTGTCCATGCAGTACGGGAACGTCAACGACCAGATCGAGTTTGTCGCCGACCAGCTTGCATCTATCCCTGAGCTTCGCGATGGCTTCGATGCTATAGGATTATCACAGGGTACGTTTAATCCAATGAACTTTACTCAAAACGGCTCTGATTAATTAACTAAAGGAGGCCAATTTTTACGTGCATACGTAGAAATGTATAACTCGCCTCCAGTGCAGAACTTGATCACTTTTGGTTCCCAACATATGGGCATCTCAGATCTTCCAGGATGCAGTCGATACGACTTCTTATGTCAAGCTGCCCTGCGTGCAGCAAAACAAGCCGTATACAGTGATTGGGCTCAAAAAAACCTCGTACAAGTACGTGGTAGCATTTGTCTCTACCAACAAAATTTAATGAATGGCAATGCAAGGCACAATATTATCGTGACCCAGCTAGGATTCAGACTTACTTGACTTCTAACCTCTTTCTGTCCGCCGTCAACAATGAAGTCCCAGCGTTCCGCAATTCAACGTACTCCCACAATTTTGCATCTCTCCAGAAACTTGTCCTTGTTCTATTTACTGAAGATAAGACTGTGGTCCCGAAGGAGAGCTCTTGGTTTGGATCCGAAGAAAGCCACGATGATGTCCGGGCCCTCGACAACCAATATTCGTTCGTAGGTGCATCGGAACGCGGCATTGTGCCTATGCGCCTTCAACCGCTTTATACTGAAGACTGGATAGGTCTACGTCAATTGGACCAGCGAGGTGATGTTGTTCTGGAGACTTGTCAGGGAGAGCATATGCAGATGGGGGATTGTTGGGAGGACTTGGTAACTAAGTTTGTTGGCGGAAAGGCTTGAGCATATCGAATCAAGTCAATCAACCTAAGTCGCCGCGCACGCGATTGATCGTTGACCATGTCATGTATTTTGATGTAATAGTTTGATGTAAATACATAGGTAGCACGCACTCTCTATGTATATACGAACTCTACGACGGATGAATAAGCTTTTTTAGGACACTTACACGGAAAGTTGGAACATGGCGATTCGCCTAATTTAAATAGTGACACTGATATTAATAATTGCTTCGCGTTTGATATCACGTGAGAATCACGTGCAATACATTGTTGAGCCGTTCGCCTTAGGCTTGCCCAACTGAATCGTTTTGGCTCTCGACTCTTTGGGTCTTTGTTGACCTGCCATTCCTCTGACTTATGGTCAGCTAGATTCCTTAATCGTCCTTCCTACATACCGCGACACATTCCTCTCTCTATACCCAATCAACATGGAAGGCTACTCTTCTGTTACCCCGCGTCTTCGCGTGGCCCGAAATTCTTCGAACTACGGCATCAGCCAAATCGTGACTGCCACAGACGGCCCTTCGCATCTTCCTGAATTTTCGCAACTAGTTGACTTGAACTTGAAAGAAATGGCACCTTTTGAAGTTAGCGAACAACCCAGTACCTCGACTGTCCCAGGACCGTCTATCCCCGCGCACACTGAAAATCCGGCCGCCGTACTTCGCGCTTTACTCTCGCGCCTTCCTGCAGAGTCCAAAAACACACAGCCATCACGATCACCCTCTCAACAATATCTGTCGGAAAGAGAATCAGACTACGATATGGATCTAACCGACCCTGCCAATGCCACGCGCAGCATAGTCCAAGAAAATCTGAAGGATATATTCTCAAAAGCACGTCGAGATCCTGGTGACACACCTCAAAAGGCTCGAACCAGACGAGGTAGTAACGCTTCTATGGATAAATTATCCATAAATGCGGCGCGCGACGATTCAGAGGGAAAACGACGTAGTCTGAGTGACGAATGGGATAATACTTATGGTGAGCGCATTCATTTTCTTATTCTCCGTATATGTTTCAACGTGTGCTGTCGTTGGTAGGACCTTCTCACCGGCCAGCCACGCGTTTAAAACATTCTCCGCAACCAGTTACATTGGAATTTCTACGCGAACGCTTTAGCGAATCGAGGTTGTCCGTAGAGGGTGATGAACATCCTCCCTCTAGTCGTCGTGAGTTCGCTTTGGCCGTCTGCTTAGTATCCGCTCATTTTTATACAGATGATTTCAGTAACGATGCTGCCATTATCTCTCAAGAATCGAACTCTTTCCAAAGCGATATACCAATGGCAACAAGTACACCTCAACAATCGTTGAGAATATCGGTCAATTCTCAATTCCAGTCAAGTGCGTTCCACGCAGCCTACACAATTGTAAAGTGATCTTATTCCGCGAATAGATTTACTCGATCAAGACACCGAGATGCAACATGCTATTGACGAGTTGGATAGTTACGGAGAGAGTTCTGCCAATAGGCCGAGTAAGCATGTAGTTCTAACTATAACCATTCATCCGGCGTACTAAAATGTGTCAGTATCACCACCTCTCATCCCTCCCATCCTGCGGAAGCGACCGATGTCAGGGTATGGACATCTTACGCCCGTCGCATCGAATTCTCTTGAAGATACTAGCAGGACACCTACTGCTAACCGGTTTGAGTCCTCTTCTTGTAAGTTTGAAGCCTCTTATTGTGACCGCAATAATTTATCATGAGCAGGGCGCGGGCGTGACTATGATCAAACCTCCAACCGTGATCACGATAACTGGGGAAATTTTCGTCGATCTGGCTATTCCCGTCAAGACTTAATGGACGAAACACCACCGCAGGGGGAAAGCAGGGGTCAATCATCCAGTTATCGGCCCTCTACGCCGTCGGGACGTAGACATTCTTCATCAGATGACGTCCACAATGGACACAATTCGTTACCTACCACGACTCCTCCAAGTTCTCCACCCTCGAATCAACGATTGCAACATCACGAAGATTCGTCTCGAACTTCATTCATGGAATATCATGATTATGAAGAGGTTCGGAACTCGTCAAAAAATGAACAGAACTGGGTTTCTCCCCATTTAGTTCATGCCACGCCAACCCTTGCGCGTCCTTTAACATCCCCGTCTATTTCACCTTCACGGGCCACTCATAGTCGCCTGTGGCCAGATAGTAGTCGCTCTGTGGGCAAATTGAAAGAAGAAAGCTATCTACAAACTAACCCTCTAGCGTCCGCAGCCGACCTCTCTTCTTCCTCTTCACAACCTTCGCGTATGACTGCTGGAATGAGTCGCGACTCCTCCCTGCAAGCTATCAATAACACGTATCATAATAGGGACTTAAGTCTTCGACATCGATTGCGGTCACCGTCGCCCCTCCCATCTTCTTCCAAGATCGAGTCAAAAGCTCCGGATATATCTAACGTCTCAGAGGCGTCAAACCCTGATATTTCAGTGTCCAATAAGAAACAAATTTCGTCTTCTCTTAGCGACAGGGCGACCCCACCGTCTGCGGAGGACGCGAGCTCGAAATACAGACCTTCGCAACCCTTACGTTCTATTCGTACTTCGCCTTGGAGTTCGCGCTCGGAGTCCGACGAAGATATTGCTCACGAAAGTACGCACTCTTTCTCTATATGAAGTCCTCGTTATAAAATTGTATGTCCAGAAACAGACGTGTCATCCCATGATAAGAAACCTCTGATGAGCATCGCTCCTCCCGATGAGTCGGATTTCGAGGAGGAGCATCTGCTGACACCACCCTCAAGACCTTCATCTCACCCCTCCAACGCTTCCGTTGCCTCTAGGGGCTTGAAGCAAGACCAGACACCCTCTTCTAAAAACATTCTCTTGTCGCCTTCAACGCCTCCTTCGCGCCACACTCCCAGGACTACCAGAAGCAAACATCAATCACCTTCTCCTATGAAAGGGATTCCAGATCTTCCGACTCCTTCATCAAGCGATGAATCCGAACATGTTGCATGGAATAACGCAGAAACTCCTAGACCAAATGTCAATGGAGCTTCAAATGCTTCCTGGAGGCCAACGCCTCGGCCGCCTGGAGGATGGCTTCAAACGCCCATGCACCCTCGAACCCGTTCCCGACCAAATGAAAATGCCGACGAACATGGGACCTTCCAGAAGAACGAAACTGACGTTGATAGAAGAAGTCTTGAGCCAAAGACCCCGGTTAGATCTGCAAATACGTCATCAAGTAAAACACCCAGACTTCCTGGTGCCTGGCAAAATCCAGCGCTGGTGCCACAGTCAAGTTCGCTGCAAAATTTGGAGCAGAATCAAACACCCGCCCCTTCAATATCCAAGGAATCAGTGCTAGACTCCAAGACACCATATGTTCCAGGTGGATGGACGACCACTCCTGCAGCGCGGAAGAGCATACTGAAGGTTCGCTTTAACCAAGAAACAGAAGACACGTTGTCCAATGAGGCTTCCGTTCCTCACTTTCTGGGTAAAGACACACCTTCCAAATCGTTTGCCAAGAAAGTATCCCCCAACGATACGTCATCGGCGCCTTCGTCCTCCCTGCGTAGTACTCGTGCTCCCCAAGCGTCTGGCATCCGGATCTTGGATGCATACGGAAGACAACAATTTTCTGATAAACCTGTCGAAGAATTTACCCCTAGTCGAAATGGACAGCGCTTCGCAGATTCGATTGGTCGTGAAGCACAGGAATCGGGTCAAGCAGATGGAGACGAGCAGCTCGATAAGGATGAAGATCCACCGTCAAGTCGAACGGAATTACTGTCACGCATTCGTCGAGGCCTTGATAATCTTGTGGATGATATCGATGAAATTGACAGGTAAGTAATGCAGCCTTTTCTTTTGGTGAAATCGTTTGTTGATTATCCTTTCTGAAATCAGAGAAAGGGATGTCCGCTTGAACGACAGGGCTCGGATGGATCAATTAAATGCTTTATCAATGCAAGCGCGTAAGAACAGAGAACGACTGCGTGATGAAGCTACGAAATTCCAGCCTACTTTCCAATGCGATACCATTGTACGTCTTAATATATTCTAAATTTCGAACATTCCTCAGATTCTTTCTTAGCCTTCTGAACCATTCGATTTGAAATTCTCACCTTCATATCGACGCCGTTATGCCGCTATGATAATATTACAGCTATTACTTATACTTTTGATGTACCGGTAAGCGCGCATTCCTTCCCTTGAAGTACATTTGCTAACACCACTCTAGGTTTTCAATTCATCGCGCAAAGCAACTTACTTTGAACAACTACTTTGACCCATTCCATCCGGACCTTTATTTATATATATTTAACCATGATTCAGATACATCTTTTCAGTTTTTGGCTCAGTACTTTGGACGGTCCTCGACGCGCACTTTTGGCGATACTCTGCTAAAGGGTGGAGAAAACTTTTGGAGTAGTTTCTTACATCTTATGGATGATGTAGAATCATATCTTTGGAAGCTGTGGACTAGTTCTCTACAGACTACTACATGGGTTCCGACATAGGATTTAGCACTCTATTTCATCATTATATACGCAGGCATATTAGACGAGTAATCCATCGAAGCACATGATACTTATTCACCGTTTCCAAACTTCAAGTCCGTTCACAAAATTTGTTGAATTGCCGTGTTATACAAGATAGTAAGTAAATCCCTTGCTCAAGCTTTCATTAAGTTCATTTAGTAAGGGGCTACCGAAGTTCAAACATTCAAGCTGGGACATGATCTTGTATTTCTATTGCCACAATATTATTGTCAAGGCATGGATGTTCATATCTAATCCACCAGATGGTGGCACAAGAAGATATCCATCTACTTAGACCTCCAAATCAACGGTGCTTGCAGACCCGAAGTCGACCTTATCAGTGAAGCCACATAAGCTGGACAAATGTTTGAGGAATTCAGCTTCTTGTGGCATTGACATGCCTTGGTCCTAAGGATGACACACAGGGTATGTTTCAATTCCAAGAAATGATAATAGGTCGTTAGCTGGTCTGCCAGTTAGTCAACCAGTACTACATACATGCATTCCTGCTTTTGATGTACGACCTCGAAATCTACCATCAGCAATTGTAGATCTTCAATCCATCTCAAAGTGTAACGGGCTTTTCTATGGAAAAAAGGACGTCCTCAGATCTATGCAGGACAAGTTACAACGCAGGGTCACGTTCCTACCCGCAGCATTTCAAACGCAGATCCCAGGGTGGAGCCAGGTGGCCTTCGATGAAAACATTCTTTTGCTCGATACTCCAACGGAACGAGGCGTCATACGTCCCTCTCATGAATATACACCAATAATACGATATCGACAAACCTGTTGGACTGAGTACTTTTAGGGAGTGGCAAAATGCCCGTGGTAATGGGGGATCCGCATTCCTTGAAGGGGTTTTTGAAGATTCGGTTTCTCGCGCGACAGTCAATGGTGGAAAGCAAAGAATTTGCTATGTATATTCCGCTTCTTCAGAGTAAATATAGACAAGGAAAAGTGACGGAATTCTGGATGTAAGCGATCCAAACATGAGAAATAGCGCCCGTGCGAGACCTCAGCCACTTTTTGAGAATTATAGCTGAAAGAAGGGGAAGTCGACGAGCATCCAGGCAATCGTCAATGATGGTGGAGAATGTGGTCACTCGTATGACGTCCGGGTGGTCGATGTCTCGGATCCTTCCGTCACCACGGCTAAATATTTGATCCGCTCCAATCATCGACACCAAGCTGGCCGTAGAACATCTATCGTCTAAGAGACTTGATCACGTCTAGCTATGTCCAACAAGAAGGAAGACTGGAGGACACCCGCAGTCAAGGTGGAGGAAAAAAACCAACCGAAAACATTCGATTTTGTCGAAAGAAACCCCCTGTTGTCCCAGGAAGAAATCCTCGATAAAAGAAAGCACGACTACGACACAGATTCTAATTCAACAACCGACACCGATACATATGATGAATTTGACTGGTCCGAAGGGGAGACACCACAGAAGTCACAGCCAGAAGTGCGGGCTAAACGTGGACGACGCTTGTGGCTTAGTTTCATGAAGCTTGCGCGACCCGTCAGGGTCCTTTTGGTTGGTTTCCTTGGGTCAGCCATCTGCATCACACCGCTGGTGGTGGTACATGTCCGCTTCAACCAAAGCGTTGTCAAAATGCAAGTCCACATGTGGTCGCTCTGGCTAGCGATAACATGGGCGGCTGCTTGCATGACTTCCTTGTTAGTGGGCTTCATCCCTCGCTTGGTTGTCGCCGTGACGCGTCTCTTTGGTGGAAATACGGAACGATTAAAAATCCAAGTAGATGTATGTTGACTAGATCTTTTTAATCTCGTCCGAATGACTGATTCATTTCTTGTAGTTGACTCTTGCAGTAAAGGCTTGGTTGAAGCTCCTGCTCGACACCACTTGGGGATGGATCACTCTTAGTATCCTTCGAACGGTCTATAACCCCCCGGGGCTGTACTGGACTATCATAAATCGAGTTATGCAGGTAAGTCCCAGTTGCGTTGAAGTGTTTGGTACTGAATTTGCATTAAAGGCCTTGTTTTCTGCGTCGGTTATAATCTTCATCGAGAAAGTATTCCTGCAGTTCGTTGCTATAAATTTTCATCAAAAAGCTCTGGCCGATCGCATTGCCGAGAATCAACTAGGGTTGAAAGCATTGGATCGTCTTTCCAATGCCCAATCCTCGCCTACTACCAGGAAGACTCAGAACCCCAAACGTCGACATAAATTAACTCCTTTGTCTACCGAAATATTCGAATTTCCTTCCGCGTCTTCTAGCCCAGATAGGATTGGGGAAATTAACGAATCATCGGCGATGAACGGACACAATATTTCCACTCAGAATGCACCCAAAAGCTTTGCAACAAAATCAAGTAAGCACCCAAAAAGGAAAAAGCAACCAATGACCAGTGTCATCGTAGATCAGGTATATCACTATCATTTCCCTTTCGAACATCACAAATTTATATCAGTCAACAGGTTGGCGATGCTATAGGACAAATTACCTTGAAAAATTCCAAATTCCATCAGCAAGGCGACCTCGCCTGTCTATATTCTGCCAGGAAGCTGGCAAGGAAGCTTTTCAGCGCCCTTAGCAATGTAGATCCACCGAGATCCCATCTTATAGTTGATGGTAAGTCTCTTCTGTTATATGGTCAATCCGTTATTAACGACTTCCAGACTTTTATCCGTATTTTCGCACTACGGTTGAGGCTGTAAGGCTTTCTATGCTTCATAAGATATTATGTTTTAACCAGTCATTACTAGCATGACGCGTTCGCTCTTTTTGACAAGGATGGAAACGGTGATATCAGCAAGCCTGAAATGAGAGACGCTGTCCAACGCATATACCGCGAACGCAAGGAATTAGCGGCCGGACTCAAGGTAATTTTATTTACAAGTTCAAAAGCGGCGCTGACTTTATCGATCAAATAAGGATGTTGGTTCTATCGTAGCCAAGCTTGACGGTGTTTTGCTTTGCGTGGCTCTTGTCGTGATCATCTTTTTGGCATTGTTGATATTCAACCGGAGCAACACTCTGGCATCCCTCGTTCCTCTGGCCACAGTTGTTCTTGGCTTCTCTTTTATTTTCGGAAACTCTGCTGCTACGCTATTTGAATCTGTGCGTACTCCCTGGCTATATCTTGACTGTCTGAACTCATGTTCTATCAAGCTTATCTTCATCTTTTCAACACATGTCTTCGATGTCGGAGATCTTGTTATGATCGATGACCAGGTATGCGAAAAAATATGAGCTCTGACAGACTCGTTTGAGAGGCTTTATTACCAGGTTTTGTTCGTTAAAGAATTTGGACTTTTTTCGACGGTATTTCGACGCGTCGATGGTCAAGAAGTTATTGCCCCGAATTCTCTGCTTTCAAGTACCAAACTAGTGCACAATCTACGTCGAAGCAAGTCTATGTATGTTTTTCTTCAATTCGAACATCGTCGTTCACTGAGAATACCATATCAGGTGGGAGTCAACCATTCTAATGGTTGCTTACGATACCCCAATGGAAGTCATCGAACAATTAAAAGGGAAAATTGTCGACTATGTTGCTAGCAATAGCAGAGAGTGGTCGAATTGCGCCTTGAACATTGATAAGATGGAATATCAGAATGCAATTCATCTCAATGTTGCTATGGAACGTGCGTATTGCATTCTGCCAGTTGTTGCAAATATGTTAACCACTTGCTCCAGATCGACCGAATTGGCAAGATTGGGGTGGGAGGTGGACTAGGCGAACAACATTTATGCGCTACTTGAAAACGGTACTTGAAGAGCTGGACCTTCGATATACCATGCCCATCCAGCCTGTCATTTTACCCCAAGGAAACAGGTTGCAGAGATCACCGAGTCACCTTCAACCACCAGCGTCTGGAAGAAATACGGTCGACTCCTCTATGTTCAGCAGTGCTGGATTCTTCCAAGGAGGAGAATATGGTCGCCCTTCCGGTCCAGTTTTCAAGGACGGTGTACCGATGTTTTGAAATGGACAATGTTTTTTGTGTGGACACTATTTGCTAAAATGGACGCGGACACTGATCTAAATTAGAATGGAACTAAAATCCAACCCTGTAGCCTACATTTATCTATGTAAATATCTGAATTGTAGAATATCATATATTACAGATCGATTGTCATCTGTTATTTGGTCTGTTATAACTTAATATAAGAGACTATCGCAGCATTAGAACTGTCAATACTGTATGCTTCACATGACCAATGTCCGTTTTGAGAATACTATCGGTGTTTGAGGTCGCATTAAGTTTCAACTTTTCTCAGATATCCACGTTATGGACGACGGATTTTTCACGGTCCCAACCATCCTGGGGAAACGAAAAGCTATAGAACGCAACGACATCCTGATATTGCGACTGGCTGCTAATCTTCCAGGCACCCAATATGAGTTCTCTGAACAACACGCACCTACAAACAAGAGGACACCTATAATAATCAACGGAGCCCTTGTAGAAGACACCAAAAAACGATATTGCTGCACGTATGACGGCTGCGGAAAGGCTTATACAAAACCTTCACGGTTGGAGGAGCACGAACGATCGCACACTGGGCAGGCAAGTGAACTGGCCCTTGCAGAAATTCAGCTAGACTAATTTCCTACAGCGACCGTTCGTTTGTGAAACTTGCGGGAATTCGTACCTTCGGGAGGCCCACTTGCACGCTCACAGTCGTTGTCATCTTCCTGAATCATCCCGGCCTTTCGAATGCGATCGAGAGAGCTGTGGCAAACGTTTCTGGACTTCTCAGCACCTAACAACGCACATTATGTGGCACGATGGTGCTAAACCTTACACAGTTCAGTGAATTAGCAGTACTCTATTGCGCAGATATCTGATCGATTGTTCTTCAATAGTGTAGCGAAGGTCAGTGTCGTCAGTCCTTCTCTAAGCATCACCTTCTACGAGGCCATATATGCAAGGAGCACGCTCCTGCCGGTACTAAGCCTTACCGATGTGAATACGAAGGATGTACTAAATCTTTTGACACGAACCAACATTTACGAACACACCAAAAGACTCATGATAGTGAGCATATGCTTCATCCCATCCCGCTAACACCTCATCTAAACAACGGCAGGCAAGCGCTATACATGTGTCCAAGCTTCCTGCATTGAGAGTACGAAAGATTCACCACCTTACTTCCCCACTTGGTCTGCATTACAAACACACATCAGGACAACTCATCCTCCCACCTGTCCGCATCCGTCATGCGACAAACGCACATTTGCAAACCAAGGAAATCTGAGAGCTCATCTTAAATTGCACGAATGCCACCAAGCAGACGCCAAAATTGACCTTCATTCAGATGCAGGAAATGAGTCGGACCTACCAGATGCCAAGAAACGGAGAGGAGGAGAACACGGGAGGGATTGGAAATGTGAAAATGGTGATTGCGAGAAGGACTTCAAATCAGTAAGTCCAAATTTATTGCATTCTGACTGGTACGGCTAAGCATTCGTCACAGAAAAAGGCTCTTAATACACATATAAAAGTCACACACCTAGGAAAGCGAGATTTCGTGTGCGACTATGAAGGTTGCTTGCATTCTTTTGGATATAAGCATCTCCTTCAACGACATCAAGCCAAGACGCATCAGTCTATTCCTTCTACCCCCATTCGTCATGAAGATGACACTTCAGACAACGACGTTGACAATCATGAAGCCGTGTTCGACATCGATATGATCACGGGGAATACCTATGCAAAGCAGGCGGAAGCAAGGGTCAGCAGTGCAAATGCCCTCCGCTGTCCTTTCCCCTTCCTGTACGACCTTGTAAGTGGGACCAATCACCTGCACGCTATGGGATCCAGCGTTGCTCCTTGTGATTACGTTTTCACTCGTGGTTACGACGCAAGGCGACACCTCAAAGCCTCTCACGGTGTGGTTGTGGCGAAGGACGCCATGGATAAGTGGGTCGGGCTCAAAAAGAAGGAATGTTGAACGAGTATTGCAGTATGAAAATGCGAACTGGAGCAACATTATGATATCGAAATATTGTACACTGGGGCTGCCGTTGCAGGGTGCTATAGTGTAGTGGTTATCACTCAGGATTTTGAGGATGAATTCCTGAAACCCAGGTTCGAACCCTGGTAGCACCTAAGGTCAATATTTTTGTTGTGATTCTCTTCGCACACAATACTCAAAGTGGTCACTAATTGACCATATCAAGATTCAACTACCAACATCACTATCTTGCAGAACTTTTCAAAGTCATTGTAGTGGAGGAAAATAAAGACATGAAATTTGATTGAGTTGAAAAAAGTGCTGCGCAAAACAGTACAAACATAAATGTTTAAACACAGGCATATATAATGCCATATTATGAATCGTAAAAGATCGTCGCGTGGAAACACCATTGTATCCTTTCAATCTCGGGGTGCTAGGCCTACCCTGAGAGGTAAATTTTCCCCCTTCAACTGCTCGCCTTCCAAAGTTGGCAACATAACGAGGCATGCTTCCCTCCTGAGTCTTTCAATGTCGGGAGTAAGAGTTAGTTCAAAATTATTGATAATCTCGACAGTGAGTGCCAAAACTTCGTATAAGGCAAACCTCCATCCTATACAGGTTCTGACACCACCCGCGAAGGTGAGCCTGAGGCAGATAGTAAGCAGATAGATAAATTGCAAAAATGCAGAAACTTACAAGTTGCCATACACTCCGAGTGTCGGTCCTTTCTTTTCAACCTGCTGCAACCATCTATTAGGATTATATACGTGAGCATCTTCTCCAAACACTTCCGTATTTCTACCAAATAAGCACTAGATCAAATTATTCTGGGCTGAAAGGTGTTGCACAATATACCTGTTGTAGGCCGCAATTGATAGAATGATTTTCATGCCTTTAGGAACTGGCAGTTCGTTAAGTATTTGACCGTCATTGGTTTTGATGGGAGTCGACAGAGGCAGAATGTCATCTTTGGCCGCTTGCCTATAATTTTGGTAGACGGCAGGGTGGAAACGCATTGACTCCTGCATAGAATCTAAGTTGCCAATCGTTTTTGAGGTTAGGAAAAGACATACCTTCATAACAGCTGATAGATATGCCATGTTATCTAAATCCGCAGCCGTGAAATCAGAACCTCCTCGAGCTTTAATTGCTTGCTCTGTACTCCTGATTTCGTCCCTGAGTCTTTTCTGAACATCGGGATGTCTGGCGATCTCCAACAGCACCCAACACAGAGTCGTAGCGCTAGTTTCATGTCCGGCTAGCAGAATGGTACTGGGAAACGTTGAAAGTAAGCACACCGGGCAGAATGACGAAGGGCTCATACATCAACGAACCGCATTTGGGCAAGCATTTCTTCCTCTGTCAAACGAGTGCTAGATTTCTCGGAAGCATTTGCTTTGACTGCACAGCAATGAAATGAGTTGAAAGTCGCCAATTTGAACAATACTTACTCAATAACGATAAGATATCCTTGTTCCCCTTACCCTGAAGAAGAGCCTCGGCTTTAGATGCCACAAGTTGTCGGGTGACCGCATTTGCTAAATTTGCAGTGTGGCGTGCATGGACAAGATTTCTGGCTCTAGAAAATTTGGACATTAACTGGAGCGCCCAAACAGGGAAAATAGTCTGCATGAAGATGGCTGATTTGGGTGGGGAACCTAATGTATCCGACCTACGCATGTATTAGTCAAGTCAACATATCTTTCGAAAATAAGTTATCAACATACATTAGCCCAAAGTAAGCCTTCATAAATTCGTTATCTTTATTCGACAAAGCGCCGAATTGGTAATCGAAGGCAGCTGTAAAAGAAAAGGATACAGAACTCTGAACCGTGAGGCTAGAAAAAATTCGTCTACCTTCCCCGATAGAATCCATAGTAGCTCGTGAAAGCCAGGAGGCCACATTTAGGACTGCCGTTTGATCCGGTGAGCTTGCAAGGATGTCAGTCCATTGAGACGTAAGCTGCGGGAGCTTCAATGTTAAATCTTTTTTCACGAGTTCACAAATCCGAATGTTGCGTTACCTCTGAGCCCACACGCCGGAAGATAGGAACAAACGACTTGGATTCCGGAGCTGTAGGAAGTGGCGGTTATAGTACCTGAAAGTGATAAACTGTCAACATACCTCCGAACCCAGGCAACATGACTTTCCGCTGTCGTTTGTGGATTTCGGCTGTATTGATATTTAATTTTTGGAAACGTTGTGGAGATAAGGCGAAGTGACATACCGTCTGCCCAAAGAAGGCCGCGACCCATCAAGATACGAGATATTTCTGTTCTTTCCGGCCATTTGAGAAACCCATAACCTGAAATAGATAGGTTAGTTGCGCTGGTTAATTTTTTTTTTTGGCGTATGTGAACTGCAGAACCTGAGGTATGAAAGATATACTGGAGAGCTTTTGGATCAGAAATGAGCAAACGATCCTCCTACAGAAAATCTTTAGATCGATAAATTGGGCCAGACGCAAGTGAGCGTACTCCAAACGGTCCTTTCACTCGAACAACGTCGCCATAAAGACGTTGATATTTGAAGTCAGGCACTCCGACTTGACTTTGAAATATTTCTGGTAAGTTGCCTAGAATTATTTTGCATGAGATGTGAAGCCAAAAGCCAAATAAGATATTGAGGGGCCCACCAAGCATGAAGGACTCGGGCTCAGGTCCTGGAACGTGAGAAACAGATATCCGTGTTGCACGTCTATATGCGAGAACGACGAGCGTGCATCCCAAAATGAAAGTCTTAATGGACAAAACATAGTTAAAGACTGGCCACCAGCAAAATTGAGGTTTCTTACTGGGAGGCTGATTCCCCATGACTTGCTAACTCTTGCAAAGGAATCAAGGAGTTGTTGAACTCCTTGGTACACAAAGAACATTGCCACAGGAGAATCGATAGCGTTTCAAATGGAGAAAGTTGGCGGAAGGGTGAAGGGGAAGCGAACTTATTGGAGCGGCGGAACTTGCTGGTACGAGAACAAGAGAGGCAATCCCATATGTATACCCGTATCGCGGACAATGTGAAGGAGCCGTTGGACCCTGGGATAGCTCATAGCGTGAGGTAGTATATGATGCACAACTTCATGTGACTCCAGCGGGAAGCATGGGGACTAGAAAAATCTTTGAGTCTAAGAAAGAAAACAAGCTCTGGGAAACGGCGCCCGTGAAAAATGGACAGAGATGACCGACCGAATATGCACTGTAAAGCTCCTCCGACAGAGGAGAAGCCAAATCTATTTATCCAAATCGATTCTCCCATTCCCACCGCTCTACACGTGATGAAATACACATGTAATGGTCAAGCCTAAGTAATAAGTATTGAAGTCGAAGACTCGTATTCAACTTAAAGTTGAAAGGTATGGAAGTCAAAGCTAGACTTTATCAAATCGAAAAGCATCGTGTGTATTCTCGCTTTTACCAAAGACCTGTCATTTGAATCACATTAAACGACGCGTAGTACAGAGCTAGCATACAGGAAGTATATCAACCAAGCATCGTCTCGTACACAGAGTAGAACCGACCAGGAACCGACTAGATGGACAGAGGAAGATGAAATTTTCATGCCTCAGGTCCTGATATAGGAAACTATCCCGATAAAAATCACTAATGCTGCAGACGAATTATGACTCAAAAGACTTCGGTCTTGATTTATATTCCTATGGAGGCTTGTGCGGCGACACGTACGTCGGAGGAGCCGGCAAGGATAATCACGGATATTGCGTGTGGACTGCCTAGTTTTTTTTTTTCATAATACAGAAGTTTGGCGAGTGTGCTGCGATGTTCGACAACATTGGGTTACGCAGAAGCAAGAACTAAAATCCCAATAGAAAAGTCCAAGGATGATTTGAGCATTCAGAGTGATTCGACGAATCCGGAGATCAGTAGGCAGAAAACCTTCATACCAGATCTCCTAAACGCAATCGCTGGAGACTACGAACTTGAAGATAGAAATCCAACCGAGGAAATAAAAGATCATCAAATGTCGGAAGACTGTCAGTATCTTGTCGGTGACAAGTGTACACCACATATGGGTGATTCAAGTTCCTGAGTCGAGTTGTTTATCCGTTAAGTTGAAAATGAGAGAGAAACAAACTCTTTATCATTTTTAAAAAATGGGATAGTACCGGAGCCTTGGAAGACAACTGGCGGTAAGTGGCAAGTAATGTTTGCCTGGGTCTGTTAGATTGCACAGGTTCAGGTTTGTTGACAGAATCTGCGACAATACTACAGTGCTTTGCATAAATAATTGCCGCTCGATTTCGTCGAATTTTGTTGGAAACCGTGTTTGTTCCTATATTTAATGGCTCGGCAGCGCTCTGCCGTCGAACCACTATCTCCTCCTGCCCGTTTTCACTCTTCAAGACGCCTGTTTTCTCTGCGGGTATTAACCCTTGAGCAGCGAGTATCCGGTTCTGGGGCTTTAAGCCAGAAAACTCTGGTTAAAACGGTGCAACGCTACATAGACGTACAACTGGAAGCCGAATGATGCCGCAAGGCGCCATCACGCCTGTTGCTGGTGTTGGAGAAATTGTGCGGCAAATACTTAGGCAAAGCACTGTAATATGTAGCCAATGGAGTAGACTCCTCGAAGCCTGTCTAAATGGGTAGAAAACCGAGATATTCATCACAACTGCCGGGTTGGGATCGAGACACGTGGTTGCCTTCAAGTTGCATCACACCGGCAACTTGAAATCCTGTGAAACGCTTTCATCATGACCACCAACAGCGATGGAGCAGTGGACTTCGCTTACCAGAAAAACATGGCGAATTCCACTGAGAACAATATCCTGGAAGACCATGCGAATTCAAAGTATAAAGAATGCTTGTCCTGTCGAATCATGGGCACAGGTGTGCTAGCGGGAACGGGATCATATGCTATTTGGCAATGTCGAGCATCCGCACCCGGTTCACCTGGACAAAAGAAAATAGTCGCGGGGCTTGGAATAGGTGCGTCCGGTGTCGACATCATCCGCTTAAGTCCAGCTGCTCAAAGTTGTTCCAGCTCTCCTCGTTGGTAGCGTTTTTCGATGGAGAGCTTGGAAATGAGCCAGAAGTGTGCTCTTTGCGCCAGTTTCCTTGCTATGAACTCATCTCTCATCTGTGACACCCGAAATAGCACAAACAACGTGGATTCATTCTTTCTTCTGTTTACTGACTCGGAGTATGGTCGACCTATTCCGTACATTTATGTATGAGTAAAGTTGGCCTTCCTTTTCTCTGCAAAAGCTGCCATGCCTGTAACACGCCATTCAGTAACCGCTGGTGTACAGATATCCATTTCTGAACAATAACCTACCTTCCTTCTGATCATTGGTAGCAAATAGGCCATGGAAAATCCTACGTTCGAATCGCAAGCCCTCCGCAAGCGTCATTTCATATGCTTGAAAGAGAATACGTCAGTGATTCAAATAATCCAAGGGAGCACACTTACCAGCGTTGACCACCTCTTTTCCGGCTTGAACAGCAAGCTGGCTCTTGCTTGCGATCGTGTTTGCCATACTAATGGCTTCTTTCACAACCTCGCCCTCTCCCTCGCCAACAACCCTGCTGACCATTCCCCAATCGGATGCTTCCTGAGCAGTAATAACCCGACCGGTTAGCACAAGTTCCATGGTCCGACTTTTGCCGATGGCGTGAACAAGACGCTGTGAGCCTCCTCCGCCGGGAATGACACCAAGGTTGATCTCTGGTTGACCGAATTTGGCTGTGGGGGAGGCAATGATAATATCGCACATAAGGGCGAGCTCGCATCCTCCACCCAGCTAGAAACAGATTGCTTGAGATAGATCATGTAAATAACATGCGTTCAACTTACTGCATAACCGCTGACAGCCGCGATGAGGGGTTTGCGAAGCCTGGAAATAAGACCCCAGTCCTCTAAAAATTTGTTTTTGTAGACATCAGCAACTTTTGAAGAAATGATGTAAGCTCATAGTACACGCAATTAGTGGCATGGCCCACATTGCTTGTCCTTCATTTCCTTGATGTCGGCACCAGCTGGAAAGAAAATAAGATATTTAGTACTGCACGCGTAGCGCGAAAGACGTGAATACCTGCGAATGCTTTCTCCGAACCTGTCAAGACCAAGGCACCCACGGAATCATCTTCATCGGCTTCTTTGAGAGCAGCGTTGAGTTCCTTGAACAGAGGGCTACTAAGAGCATTCAGGGATTTCGGACGGTTAAGGGTCACTAACACCACTGAAGGCTCTGGACGTGAGACAAGGATGTACTCGTATGATTGAGACGACATGAGCCGGACGGTGCTTCGCTGCAAAAACTGGGGAGTGTTCAAACGCGTCGCGCAATATGAGGGTGTGGATGAACGCAGTGAGCTGGAGGCAAAAGAACGCGTCAAGTACTGCGCCATTAATAACAAGCTCGGAGTAACAGCAGAGGTGATCTTGGGAGGAAGCGGGGAGAAGCGGTTCTAAATCTGACCACGGGTTTCTAATGAGCATATGGCGGCCCGGGACTGGGGTAACCCCGCAGTCGCGACATTCGTATTTGGTCAATTCAACGTCTTAGTACTGAGGAATATTTTTCTCACTATAGCACTATATTCTGTGGGTGATGTACTAAACAACGTTTTTATTGAAGCCGACTGCCGGACCATTGAACTCACAATATAGCACCCTATGAAATTTTCATTGAATTCTGAACCTTCGAAGTGAGCTGTAAGACGGTAGTTGTACCTGCATTGCCATGAGGTTCCATCTTCCCGCTGGCGAGCTGGGGGGCTAAGACGAGAATCGGAGGATAAATTGCTTCCCAGTTGTGACAGTAGTCAAAGCCAAAGCCAAAGCCAAAGCCAAAAAAAAAAAAAAGTTCATTGATTGCCAAGCGATCAGACTGTGTTCCATGAAATCCTTGCCAAATTCATTTCTGAATGAGATATCGTTGTTTTGTAGATTAAATTCGCGTCACATTCCGCCCGTATTTACAGAGGGAAAGCACTGAAGAAGGGCAAGATAACGATCTTTTCTGAATCCCACTGCAGATAAAGGCGGCAATGATGACAATGCTTTCAAGATAGAGTGACGCAGACACTCACCACGCCAGCAGTGTAGTATATATCTGACTCGATAGCCTTCTTGACCCTAGGATAGAATAATCAGACTGGCGGCAGTTAGACACCCTCGACACATACTCGTCTAGTGAATCTGCCTCGAATATGAATGTCGACCCTACCATCTGCTTTGGTGCGTCTGGATTTGTAACGGCTTCGGGGGTTGTAACCATTCCTCCTATACCTAAAGCGGCGTGCTATGAGCATGTGGATCCATGCTTAAATGAAACCTCGTACGGATAAATCCACTCTCATGTCCAGACTTGGCGCCCTCGAGATGCTGAGGCCTCACCGAAAGCCTGCGTGCAAGTGTACCCTCTTCCGTTTTGTCAGGTGCATAGACAAAGAAGCGATGCTTTGTTGAGACAGCAGAGCTTGCAGAGGTGGACATGGTTCTAAGCTTGGATATCAAAGGATGACGGAGCATTGACGATACAGGAATGTGCAGGAGCTGAGCGGAACGCCAACACACGGGCCGGGATTCGGAATTCCTGGTCAGCCAGCCCAAATAGGAATATTGCAACTTTCAACCTGCCGACATCAACCTTTGGCCAGTGCCACTCATCTCAGCCCTACATATATATCACGACCTCTCTACTGCTTCTGCACCTCTACTCAAACAATATGCCTGCGTCGCGAACATCAAGTATTCCTCCGCGTTCTCAACCTTTTCCAGCACCAAGCCCGCATAACAAACGACACAATGCGGTTGCCCGCAAGCTCGACACCATTTCTCTGACATCCTCAGACGCAGAGAACACAGATCCCTCAACTAAGCAAGCTTTCCAAGACAAATTACCGCCGCGACCGCGACCTAAGAAGTCGACTTTTGTCCCGCGCCCGGAGGACATAATTGAAATTTCCTCTGACGAGGACGATTCTCCATCATATGCCCCCGTACAGCCCTCTGTTATTGCAGAACATCGAAGACAGATTGCGAAACTTCGAGAGGTAAGTCCAACCAAGATAAATTGGTCTTGGATTCAATAACAAGGCCTATTTTTCATTTTCTTCGCATAGGAAAGTGTGAAACAGAAAAGAGACCTTGAACGAGTATCGAAGGAGTTGGAGGGTCTTCGCGAAGAGAATCAAATCCTGAAGGCTCTTCACAAGCCTGACAACAACAACGTTGTCTTGGTGTGCTCCATTTGCATTGTTGACATATTTTCCTATGTCTGACCCCTCTTGCAGGAAATGTCACAACTTTCGGATCATCTGGATTGCGAGATCTGTACATGTCGAATGTGGACTCCGTATATGTGCGTTTATGGATGTGTTGCCTCATAAGAATGAATCTTGACAAGACCATTAACAGCCTTCCAGATTGCGGCCACTCGTTTTGCCAAACATGTTTACAAGACTGGTTTAGCACAACACATGCACAATTTATGGCCGCTCACCCTCAACATCCCAACGTCAACCATACCTTCATCGAGATACTGCGCCAAATAGGACAGAATCCCCATATTGTTGCCCTACCATACGTTCAAACGCTGATTGCAAGTCAAATGCCCCAACGCCCCGACTATACATGTCCTACTTGTCGAGCACCCGTGTCTTCGCGTCCTACAGAAGCTTTTGCTCAAAAGGCCCTTGTTCGCACCATAGCTGCCGCTGCTGGTGAAGCAATTCCCAAGGTCGCCCGGGGGGTTACTAAGAAAGGAAAGGGCACCGGGAATGGGTCGAATCCATGGGATGGGTTCTTCCCTCCCAAGACAACGTGATCTGACGAGTGGATATCTTATGATTAGTTCTCGATACAGGAATACTAGAAATACAAAAGTGCCCTTGTATAATTATCCGATAATATATATTTCTAGTGTACACCATGATTCATTTCTTCCGTGCCTTTTCCTTTGCAGTGCTTGGATCTTTTCCAGCCCTCTGTTTCTTCGATAGGTGAGATGCATTGATTGCAACAGGCCCCTCTATGATCTCGATCTCGTCGTCATCACTGACTGCTACCGCGGCCTTTCGTTTCAGAGAGTCCTTACCCATCGCAGAAGTAGCCGGCAAACTATCAACGTCGATCACATCGAAAGCCGAATTAGAAAGTCGACTGTTAGGGCTTTGCTGGTGTTGTTGTCGTAGTGACGACATTGTCCCTTGTGTCGACGAATGTGAGATTGTGGACAACGCAGGCGATGCTCTCAGGGCTTGCGCTTTGCCGAGATCAGATATATGAATAGTCTCTCCATCCACCTCCCCGTGCAGACGATGGACAGCATGAAGGACAGGTTCCGCATCCCATCTTGTTTCCCTCCAATCTCTGATGAAAATATTTTCCGACATCCCATCTTCGAAAAAGCGGAGGCGAGCTTCAGATTGGCCTTCAGCATCATCTAGCATACTTTGCTTGACGCCATCACTAGTGAGACGAGTGCTAAAATGGTCCAAGGATACAGAACCTGAGTTCTTTACTAGATGCTTCAGGCGAAGACGTTCCTTCTCCTCGCGCTCTCGTTCGTCTTCTCTGGGATCCAAAGCAGCAGATTCTCCAAGATGTTCAATCCACTCCCAGGGCTTATTGGCTACAGGTGCACCATAGACTGTATTGCCTTCAACGTCGCGAGTTGTATTGAGGAGATTTGTTACAACCGATTGTGATGGCGATTGCACAAGGAGCGAACAAATTTGCTTGCGATATTCTGCGGGTATCTCCATTGTGATATCATGCATAGATATATTCGGGTAATATCGATATGCGTCGAATGTAATTGATTTGGAATCATTTGGAAGCTCTGCCAGCAGGTCAGATTAGCCGACATCAATCATTGTGATACGCACCGTCATAGAGAAGAAATAGGGTATCAATAAGGATCGGGTATATGTTGACATCGACATTGTCTTCGCCTGCCGAATACTATTAAATTTTTAGGACATGTTCAATTTGAGGATTAAAAGTGACAACCACTTACAAGAGCGAATTGAAAGATAACCGACGACAAATTGATGCATATTTCTTTCGACTTGGCCGTCCAGGTATTCTTAAAACTGAGAGCAAATTGCAATAGGCGTGAAAGAAGGATGAAATTCTGCCTGATGACCAAAGTCAAACTGCCATTGAGAAGATGGGGCTCCATGTCCTTAAATTTTGCTGCCAAGAGTTCGAGGAAGGATTCCAGTACTTGTGGTTCCACAGCGAGCAGCATTGCAGGAGACTCCTTAAATGGGCGGGACACGTGGATAAGCACTCGCAGTAGCTCTCCGACACGTCGAAGGCAGTCGCCATTACGGTCTGAATCTGCAAGCGGAAAATGATCTGCTATGTACTGAAATCCGTTATTGACAAACTAAAAACAATTCAACATACAAGAAACATATAATCAAATGAGACTTTTGAGTACACACCTTGCAAGCAACCGTACTGTCCGCTCCTCGCGCCATTTCTCCGACATAATAAGCTTCTTCAGCCGTCTTGGTATGATGGAAGAGCATGGAGGTTAATTTGTTCAAGCTTGCAGCTGCGCCTTCGGCGGTTGATTCGTGACTGAGAGCCCGCCCTAGTTTCTTCACTTGGAGCTGCATTTGGATAGTAGTCGATGCTAACTTCCATGGGCTAAGCAAGCATGTTTCTTCCGGCCAATCATAGATATTCGCCTCTGCATGTTGTCAGTTTAGTAACTTGTATGTGCGAAAAGCAATTCACCATCCATAGAATCACATAAAACCATCCTTAGGCCAGTGATTGCACGCTTGCTGAGGGTTTCTGAGCTTGGGTCTTGGTCGATCAAGTAGGGCGAATTTTCGAACGTTTCCCTAATTATATCCAAGTTACGGTAAGCACCTTGACGAAATCCGGTTTCTTGACAAATGCGATATCGAAGGGTGGTGCATTCTGTTCGCAAATTTTCCATGATATTTTCGTTGTTTTCTAGGTAAATCAAAACCGGGATGCTTTCAACCAATAATGAGAAGTGTGGTTCTTCATAGACAGCTTGGCGCCTCGTTCGAATTGACTGACGTTCAGCCAAGTTGAATGGTGGCATTGAAGGATCGTCCTCATCTTCTTGTAGCAGGAGATGAAAGGTAAGATTATTGGCGGAGGAAATGTAGGTTTCAAATATCGAGGACTGTCCAGGTATATCGGTCGTACCAAGCCGCCAGGCAGGATATATCAACCCTTCCAGAATAGTGGTCGTCTTGAGAGAGCCGTGCACAACGAGGAATAAAAGCACGACTTCGAGAATGTCCCAAGCATCCGCATTGAGAGCTATCACTTCTGCTTTTCCAGGTCCCAAAAACCATTGCAAAACATCATAGTCGAGTCCGTTCGGAAGATGTTGATCTACTCTCCATAGGAAACTCCCATATCGTAGGGCGCAGGCTCGGCGTACTTCTACGTCGGTTGACATGCTCGGAATTTGGCGCAGGCTTGCAACCGCATTATCCCAAACCTTCCATGCCCAATCCAAAGAAGCACGGTATTTGATCCATAATCCATTGGCAAGAATGGATGGAGCATTCGGCTCTGGATCACCGGCCAGTAAAAGTATTTCCGGCAGAACCTCTGGCACGGAGTCTGGATGGGCGGCATTGGGTTGGAGGGCCTAAACGACATCGTTAAAGTCAAGAAACTACAAAGTTTAGTGACAGACTGACCAAAGAAAATGCCGCTCTATCGGAGGTAATGCGATCGCGAGAGGAACCGGGAAGATGTCGTCCATTATCAAACTTCATTAACCGCGCAAGAAGTGGCCGAGATTGTACGCCGCGGTGTTTCCAGACTTGATGTGTAGCATCCAATGATTTCACAATCGTAGGCATCACATCCATGCAATTCCATATAGCCGCATATCGGTCAAATATTCCGATGAGACTGCTCATCGATTCCGTGTCATTGCATTGTTCGAGCATGCAGACTGTCAACTAGTTTCCATGTGTGTGTGAGTCAGATCATATGGTATAGACTGTCTAAAACTTACGTCGAGCATTGAATGAAAACACTTAGCACCTGTCATTAATTCGACAGCGACGAGGTATGATTTGAACAGCAATGCATAATCTGCATTAATTCTATCAAGATGAAAAGTTAGCATGTCTGTTGGGAGAAAGGATAGTTGCCTGACTTTGCAAGGCTCCGCTTGAAAACAGGAAGTAGCCATTGTCGGAAAGTACGAACTTGCTCAAACCTCGTTGCTTTGATCAACGTTTGGCAGCGAGCAAGTAGTGAGGTGGTTGAAGTCCACGAGAAAGGAGAGATCCCTAGTAAAGATGATAGTGAGTATTTTTGCGGCCATATGCCGACTTATCTGACCTTCAAACAGGTCAGGCAATACAGATCGAATTTCCTTCCGAATTTCGCGTTCAGTCAGATCTTCTGGCGTTTCTCGCGCCCTAGCACCATGTAATATGACTTTTCGCTGGTGAGTCAGAGATGAAGTGGAATTGAATAGTGGAATCCAGCTAAGAAATAATCGATGGCGCGATTCAAGCTCCTGAGGACGATATCGGTTTTCAATTGTGAAAGGAGTAAAGAAACACGTACATCAGCATAGGATAAACCCATTTCACCTCTGGCGATCAAACGCTGTATGTAGCTCGCATAGGAGAATATTTCATGCTTGATAAGCTTCCCATATAGAAGGGCAACGTCGCGGATGTTTATGGCTTCCCCTGCCACCTCAGAAGTATCTAGCCAATCAAACAACTGATCCTGTAAAAATTCGCTGGGTGTTGCCATACCACGACGACTGGCACGGTCACAAGCTTTGTCTCTCCATATGCGTATAAGGGTAACTGCAGCGAAAGTTCGATGGTCTCCGTATTGTAGTGGAGTCACACTCCAAGTGAGAAGCATGTCTAACTTCTCCTTGAACTTTGCATCGCTAAGGCCATGTGTGAAATATGGGACGGCATTCATGTCGGTGTCGCTTGATAAAGAGTTCAACAGCTAGATAATCAAAATTCAGCAAACTATTGAAGAACACTACTTTTCTATACCTTTACATCTGCAACGGCAGCGCCAAGCCGGGCAGAGACCTGGGTTATGGGGCCGCGGAATAGCATTGCTTCATTTCTCCTCCTGATGTCAGTAAAATTCTCGGATAAAATATATCTTAGTTCTCGAGAGCTTTGATCAATAAAGTGGTCATCAAGAGACAGAGACTGTGGCGGGCTTTCGTGTACGACTTCAGCTAAGAGGGCGGAATATGTGCTCCACATTTTTGGGCTGACCAACGCATCCGGAAGAGTCAAACATATGCGCTGTATACCATATGAGCGAAGTAAAGTTTCAAATTACATGCATACGTGCCTGGATAAGAACTTTTAGTAAGTCTTCTGTATCCTTTAAAAATTCATGGGCCGATGTCCGGATCTGTACAAGATGAGCACTTATTTCTCTCTTTGGCAGACATCAAACAAACCTCAGATAATTTTGCTAGGCAAGCTTCAGCAAGTGGCCTAGCTAATGCCCGAGTCAAAAGAATGTCGCTCATATATTCGTCAGCAAGGCGGGTCAGAAAACCGGCTTGCGCGAGGTTGCATGTTGTCATTTGTTGAATAAGCCACATTAAAAATGTCTTGTGATCAACCAAATCTTCGGCATAGAATGTTCGCAAAAGCTTAAGGCTACCATACTGTTAAATATTAAGAATTAGAAGCAGAAAGCAGAAACTGACCAATACGTAAATCGGGAAATCCATCTTTCGCGTGTGTCGACATCAGCCAAGACTCCTTTGAACGTTTGTTTGATGTTCAGCCCAGGTCGTGGAGCACTGGGAAGCGCAATCTCTATTAATTGCTTTTTCATGTAACCAGTGACAACATTGGCCCAGTCGATGCTGTATTGAGTCGGCACATATGTAGGTTTGTTCCTTAGACCTGCCTGCGAAATAATTAACCACGGATGCAGATCAGTCAAAAAAAATTGCTACCGTTTCATTAGCCCCAAAGACTCGTAAGAACCAAACAGCTCGTGAGATTTCAACGTTGTTGGACTGTAACAAGTCCAACAGATCGTGTCCTTTTGCCCCGTGCGGAACACTTTTGAGTTTGTAGAGAGGAACGTCAGGATTTGCTAAATCAGCAAACCAAGATTGGCGTTTCGCATCATTCAAAGTGACTCTAGTTGGAATACGAAATGTCGGTGCCCTGAAGTTTCGTCGGTTAAGAAATTATTCATGTCGGTGTTACTGGAACTCACGGAAGCGCGGGCATTCGGTCAGCTCTATGGACGAAGACCTCGTTCATGAGCTGTTCTAACTTTGTCAGCGCATCGGGAGAATTTAGGCTCTCATTGATCATAGTCTGAGCACTAAATGTTTCCACCTGGGGAGCAAATCAGTCATTCGTCAAGACTGCCAGTGAAATGCACTCACAGAAACAGCCTGGCCAAGTATATAACCGTTCTTGACATTTGAATCAGATAAGACGTCTTCAGCCTGACCCGGTCGGGGAGGATGAAATCCTGCGTAACCTTATTTCATTCGAAATCGTCAGGATATGATGTGAGAATAATGGAATGAAACCTCGTACCAAGGTCCGCAGAGCCATGTATCTTCGGTAGCCACGAGGGAGGATGAGATTCATAGGCAGGCAGTTCTATTTTGACTCCATCCGTCGTCTCGCGCATTTTAGCTCTCCCGAGTTTGCCAAATCATATGGCGAGGAATGGTAAGGTTGGTTGGAGAACAGAGGGGAAGTAGACATAACGCCGAGGGTCGGCAAACGCTGATGGATTGACCACATGATCGCTTGTAGCCTAAGTAATTTGCGACACGACCGTCGACCTCGCGCAGCGGCAGTGCGCAGGACGCAGTCATTCTTTCCACCTATTCTTGTTTTATTCTTTTTCGATATGGATTACTTACGCACTCTGGGCTCCGCTGCGGTATCTACGCTTGTTCAGAAGTCAGGTCTCAATCTTCCTTTCTCTCTTGGATCTAAGGTCGCCCAAGTGGAAGCATACTATACTCTATACGACGCCACAAAACGTGTGCGTAAATGGCGTTTCCTTGCAAAGGTCTATGCTGACTATATTTAAGGATGATGGAAGCCCCGTATCTGTCTTTGAATACGACTTGAGCGACTCTTCCAAGAAGAATATAAAGACATTTGCACACAATTCTGTTCGCAAATTACGTACCACGCGACACCCCGACGTTCTCAAATTCATGGACGCGATCGAGTCCGACTCGACGATTTACATTATGACTGAACGCGTCCGCCCGCTATCCAGTGTACTAGCTCACTATGCTTCTAAGAGCGCTCAGGAGAAGGAAGATTGGCTGTTATGGGGGCTGCATCGTATATCTGTCCGTTCTTCCCCTCTCTAGTAAGGTCTGTTTGCCTGACTATCCGTAGGTAGCATTGACATTTTTAAACGATCAATGCGTGTCTACACATGGAAAGATATGCACTTCTTCAATATTCTTATCACCCTCTGGAGAATGGAAGCTTGGAGGTTTCGAATTATTGAGTAATCCAAGGGAGGACTCCGCTGTGCTATATGTGCGTGGATAAGTGGATATTTCGATGATTTCCTAACATCACGATAGACTATGGGCGGTCTTCTGCCAGGATCCTCCGCGTGGGCCCCTCCTGAAGTAAAGAAAGGTGGATGGTCAAAAACTAAAGAGTGAATACAACAAACTTTCGACGTAGTTGGTGGGTGTGCTGATGCTTTCTTAGGTCTGATCCTGCAGCTGCGGATGCATATGCACTTGGTCTATTGCTGCATGCCGTGTTTAACCCCACCCATCCAACTCCCCCGACAGCTGAACCTCCACATCCTCCTCCTGCGCCTTCATCTCGTGGAGCTATACCCACGTCTCTGTTTCCCCATTTTAAAAGGCTTCTAAATCCCAACCCGAAAGGACGATTGAATGCAAAAGGATTCCTCGAAATCGGCATGGCAGATACAGGCTTCTTTCATAATAACCGTCTGGTCAAGGTTTGTGCAGGACTGGATAATTTTGCACTCTCTAGCGAGGCGGAGAAGACCCAATTTCTGAAGTACGATTCATTTGCTTCTGACGTCATTCTTTACTGATCACCACCCAAGGGCACTCAAGGAATCAGCTTCTTCATTTCCGCCAGAATTTGCATCATTCAAAGTTCTACCTTCCTTAATCTCAGCCTTAGAATATGGCGGAGCTTCAGGAGCAACTATCCTCCCCCTCGTCTTGCAGTTTGGAGCCAACGTCTCACCCGAAGACTATCCAAAGCTTATCCTTAATTCAATCATTAAGCTTTATGCAAGTCCTGACAGAGGTTTAAGAATGGCCTTGCTCGAACATCTGCCAGAGTATATAGACAAATTAGACAAAAAGGCAGTAAGCGACAAGATATTCCCCCATCTAGTGAGATCGTTTGCCCCTCTTTTTTCGACAGAAGATGCTCACTCAATAAAGCAAACTGGATTTTCAGATACAGTTGCTGTTATCCGCGAGGCTACCGTCAAATCCATCATTCTCTTAGCACCCAAGGTTACTACTCTTCAGGATTATGTGAATAAACACATATTCACGAGCTTCTTTTAGCTTACTGATCGCCTGCTAAACAATGAACTATTGCGACTGCTGGCGAAGACACAAACGGACTCTGAGGCATCCATCCGCACGAATACTTGCATTCTCATTGGTCGCCTTGCTCCATCCCTAGGGTACAATACCAAACGCAAGGTTCTTGTGCCTGCATTCTCGCGAGCGCTTAAAGACCCTTTCATACACGCAAGGATAGCAGGACTGTCTGCTTTTATGGCCACTATCGATTTGTTTGAAATATCCGAGCTTGCCACCAAAGTTATCCCTAATATGGCTTTCACGTTGATCGATGAAGAAAAGTGAGTCCTGGTTCAGCTCTTGTAAGAATGCTTGTTCACATTATCCCGCTATTCGAGATCGGTTCGAGATCAAGCCTTCAAGGTATTACAGGCTCTTGTCAAGAAGTTGGAGGAGTACGCGGCACAAATGGTAAAGCTATGATTTATCTAGAGTAATTTGAACTATCCCTTACCTGGTCTAGCCCGAAACTGCCATCAATAATGCACCAGACGGACCTCCAGTATCATTGACGGTTCCTGGTACATTGGTGGATTCGGCGGCTGGCGCTGCGGGCTCTCTAGCAGGCTGGGCAATTTCTACACTAGGAAAGAAAGTAGGTTTCCATTCGTTTCCGCTTCATGTTTTCAGTCGATCTTCATTATATCTACCCAGATTGCCGCTTCAGATTTGCAGGTTCCAATCTCTGCCATGAACCTCGAACGTCCAACTTCCGCCCCTGACACTTCACTAAGCAGTCATATAGGTGAACTCTCTCGTCCAACTTTCTCCAAATCTACACTGTCATCGGAAGTCGTGCCTTCCTCCAGCGGAGTACCATCTAAAGGCAAAGCTATGCAACTTGGTGCGAATAAGGTGTCCAGTCACGTCGCCTTTGGAAAGCTGGCGGAGCAATTGGCTGAAGAGGCAGCAGTCTCGGCGTCTAATATTTGGACGGTGGATTCGACTGAAGAAGGTTTCGAAGATCTCAAGAGCAGTGCGTTCGCTAACCCTTGGGGCTCCGACGATCTGATAGACGTTAACGCGGACGACGATGACTGGAGTAAGTCCGGCATATAACTTTCTGCATAACTACTCATACTTTGTGTGTTTGTTGAAAAGGTGCTTTCGAATCCTCACCGATGATCGTAATACCCAAGCCACCACCTACAAATTTGTCAGCCTTTTCTTCTGTTAACACCAGTACTTCATGGCTGTCATCTCAGGCTCAACATTCAACCTTGCATGCCCCACGGCCCACCGCAAGCTCATCTACCTCAAAGATCATAAGAGCTCATTCCCCTTTGTCGCGGCCACATTCTTCAGAGTCTTCAGGTGCAAAGTCTTTGTCACAAGATGCCAACTGGGAAAGCGCAGGGGCCTGGGATAGTCCTGGCCAAAGTATCCCTGCGACCGTTGTTCCTTCATATCCTCTGTCGAATAACACTATATTATCAAAAGAAGACAAGGCTTTGGAAATGGCCAGAAGAAAAGAAGAACGCAAGCAGGTGGGTCCCGTCACTGTTCACCACAGACAACCAATCTTACGTATTTCAAGCGCATTGCCATGCTCAAGGAGCAGAAGAAGGCTTCCGCTAAGCCATAGCACTTCATTCATCTATACTTGCCTTCCACTAGCACTGAAATAGATATCTCATCCTATACCAAGCACCTGCGCACATTCCATAATAATGGATGTAAACGCAAGACTGATCTCAGGAAATCCATCGCAAACTACTCAATATCCAATAAGTTTGACCCAAAAACCACTGATTCCACAAAACAAGCTATATTGCTCTAAGCTAACATCTCCACCATGCTTGACGCCGTCTATGGGAACGTTCATTATCCTCCTCTTTGATGTTGTTTTCCCGAATGACCTTCAAAAAAACACTTTCTAGTGATGCTCTTTCTACTGTGTATTCAGTAAAATCACCATGACTGGATAAAGTCGTGAAGAGCTGTGCCAGAGACAATCCATTGTCTGGTGTAATTGGGACTTCAAAACGTGTAGCAACATCATCCGCCATGCGAGAGCCCGGGATGAGAGACATCAAGGCGCGGGCTTTGATGACTTCGTCTCGTGTCCGACAGGCGAAGTGTACTTCATACATTGCATAACGAGTAGACAATGACTCGGTTGTTCCGACGGCTACAACGCATCATTAACGGTTGACGGGGCAGCAGAGACGGACGACTTACCTAGCATACGCTTGGCTAATATACCTACACTATTGGACAAAGCTGATGCTTCTTCCATAGAATCTGAATGTTTGTATTCATTTTAAGCACGAGTAGACAGGAATGAAATGAGTAGAAACGCACGAGTAGTTACGACAACAGCTTTGCCTACAGCTACTCTTCGAAGGGTGTGCCACATTTCCCGTTTCATCTTTGGATCGACACCAGTTGAAAACTCGTCGATCAAAATTACAGCGGGATTTCCAATGAGGGCTATTGCGAGGGATAATTTCCTTTGGTTCCCCCCTGAAAGCTTACTTGCTAGCCTATCCGCGTAGACAGTCAATGAAGTTCCATGCATGACTGTTTCGATGCTTTCATCCAGTTGCGATCCCTGTCGCAGGCCTTTTAAGCGGCCATATACGAACAAGTGCTCGCGAACCGTAAGTTGCGAGTCAATCGCAGTAAATTGTGGGCAAACACCCAGAGCTGCACGAGCTTTACGAGGATGGCGTACAACAGATGTTCCATTGATAAGTATATCGCCAGTGTCCGGTACAACATCGCCACCTGCACAAAATCTTGAAGATGCTTCAAAGGAATGAAGAAGGAACTTACGAATCATGTTGAAAGTTGTTGTTTTACCAGCACCATTGGGCCCCAGAAGAGCGAACACAGTATCTTTTCCAACACCAAGGCTCACATCATCAACTACCTGATTGTCATTGAATGTCTTGGAAATATGAATGACTCGTAAAAGGTCGTCTGAATTGGCGACAGCCTCTGCTGCTGCCAATACGTCTTCTTTCGATGAGCGTGCTGTTCCAGATTCTGAAGGGCCTTCTTGATGGGGTCCCAGACGACGAGGAGTACGACTCCCAGAATCAACCCAAACAAGCAAGGCGAGAAGGATGACGCCGTAGACGAAAAGGTAAAGTATAGGGCCGCCGAATCGTATGAGAGAACCAAGGGAAGCTGTATTTACGACATCGCTTCCATTGCACAGAAGAGAAAACAAGTTGACTGAAACAAGAGCTGCGCGGGTCTACGTTTTTTTTTCAGTATCATAGGAAGGATGTGCCTTGATAGCAGACTTACGACACTTGCGACAGGCGCAACAATTGAGATGGAAAAATGAAGAACAGTAATGAGGTGCGCGGATTCTGTTACTTTGCCATACGTCAAGACTAGAAGATACGAAGAAAGGTAGAGCTACGAAAAATTAGTAAAGAGTACCAGAACTCGTATTGCCCGATGCTCACTATGAAGATGATAAATTGGTAGCCAGCAACGGTGGCAAATGCCGCCAAAGGTGACGCGACCATCAAGGACACACAATATGAGAAAAGTGCTGCGACAATGCCATAGAGCACTAGAATCAGCCACTGTGATGTTTTAATAACGGAAAAGTCTCTAATCAATCAAAACGCTTACCAAGAAGCCAAGGCCATGGAACTGGTTTGATGCTACCACGGAAAAGACAATGGTAATGACGGTGGAAAGGATAACAACCGCAATGCTGTCGTACAATAGGTGTCCTAACCATAGGCCAATTGGGTCGGTCAAACCATTCGATAGTTGCATGGCTTGGACGGATGAGCGCCGTTCCTTCGAGACGTAGAGAGCAAAGAAAGCGGGATACACGGACTATAGAAAACGTACTGAGTCGGCAAAACCATCGTGTATAACCAAAATGGACATACCATTACAGCGCCGAAAAATGCAATCCACCGTAAAGAAACGAGTGTACCAGCTGCCACGGGCGGGAATGCGGAGTAACTTGCCTTGATGATAATTGGCTCTTTGACAGAATTTCCGGATGAATTCAAAGCATGGTTATAAAGGAGATTGCTGGCCAAATTTAACATTGATGGGCCCGTTATTCCAGGCGGGGTGGCTTCCCAAGCAAAAAGTGATGCACCAGTATTGAAGTCTAGAGAAACTCCACCCAAAGACAGATTCCGGAAGTTTTGAGATATCCTATCAGTGAACGCCGCATTATCGGTCACATTGGTAATTCGAAGAAGATTAGCACTGCTTCCGAGTGTAGAAATAACGCCTGGCGGAGAAACCAGGACACGAGATGAGGGTCCGAAGGTAAAAGGTACAATTGGAGAGGCTGGAAGGTACAATGGAACAGCTAGTGTGGAATTACCGAATGCTCGAACACAGGATTGCTTCTTCCCTTGGATGAAAACAAGAGGTATACATGCTCCTGCTACAGCAATACTTATTGTGAGTAATGGTGTCAGCCAGCTGCGCCTTCCAATAAGCAGCCGCTTATGAAAAATTGTGAAGGCCTGTCTGAATGGAGAGACAGGCTTTCCGGAGGGTAGGTCGATTGCCGCTACCTTCTGGGCCAGCGATGCGGAAAAAGTGTCTCGAGAGGCCTTTTCATCCTCGTTCTTATTTTCTTCCTTGTTCATCAAATTGAGGAAAATGTCTTCAATTGTTGTTCCGAGAATATCATACGACATGATGTTTCCAGAGAGAATTTTAGCATCGCAGAGCTCAAGAACCTGGCGAACAACATCACTATCTCTTGTTTTGAGGTGATAACAGATATGCTGTGGCGTTTGCGTTGTCATATAAGTCTCGGAAGCGATCCCACGAATATCGCGTAGCATGTCTTCGGAAATTGATGCATCCGCTGGCGATTTTTCGTCGCATGTCGGGTGGCTGAAGGATATCTGGATAGAATAACCCTCTCCAAGGTCGCGTTTGAGCGCAACGGGTGAACCAGATGCCACTACCTTTCCAGGAGCAGCGAGGATTGCAATATGATCAGCCAAAAGGTCCGCCTCGTCGAGGAACTGTGGTGAACCACGTCAGTATATACAAAGAGCGACTGGGAGAAGCTACTGACATGTGTTGTGAAGACAATGCAGCGATCGTCTCGGAAGGCCGTCAACGTCTTCCATAGCGCTCTTCGACTCAATGGGTCAACACCAGAGGTACATTCATCGACAAGAACAACTTGTAAGGTGTTGTTAAGTCAGAGCAGTGCATAGATAAGATAGATCCGACTGACTTTGTGAACCACCAAGTAATCCAATGGCCAGCTGAAGCTTACGTTTTTGGCCACCTGAAAGTGTATTCGCATTTGCCGTTATCTTCTTCTCCAAATCACAATCGCGCAGTAGCTGTGCAAGATCTTCGTCAACTGCAGAATTACTCGAGTGTTTGATGGCTTTCCAGACTCGCAAAGTCTGTATACAAGATAGCTCCGGGAAAAGAACATTCTTCTGGGGCACAATCCCTAGTGTGCCGCGCGTAGGTCGAGGAATGCCGCCTTCAAATGTTACACTACCTGTGGTAATACTAGATAGACCAGCAACAATAGACAATGTAGTAGATTTTCCAGCACTGAGTTAGGCAATCAGCCATAAGTAAATTAAATGGGCCAATGTACATACCCATTTGACCCCAGTAAAACGAAGATACCAGTCTTGGGGATATCTAGATCAAGGTTGCTGACCGCAGTAACATCGTCTTTGGCTGAAAATTTGGGGGCCTTGTATGTTTTAGTCAGGCCATGTATTGAGATTGCGATGTTTTCGGGCAGTATGGGAACTGCAGCTGCTTGGCTGTTTCTTTTCCAAAACAAGCAAGATTTCTTCTTATGCATTGAAGAGGGGGGTTGAGCATCATATAAATATCTTTCGAATGCAACAGCGATATAAGGCCAAATAAAGATATCGATCTAAACAACGTTTTAGGATAACGGGTATGTAAATCATGGGAAAGAGACCTACAATGGCTGCTATGAGCATAGGAAGTAATGTTAAGCCTCGGTCTGGGTCGCCCCTGAGTGCGCTGGCAGCAATTTCATGGTTCTCATACCCGCATATTGCCTTTAGGGAGAATATGTAAAACATAGGCGGGAATATGAGCGAGAGGATGAAAAGCGTCCCAGAACGATTGGACTTGATGACAAGGGCCAGGATGGCAAATATAATGGCCAAGAATGTCGTGACCACTGCCGCTAATTGTGGACTTTTCCCGAATGGTGCAGAGGTAAAGAACGACCAACTTGCAAGGACTAAACCGAGTAAGATATGGAGGATGACGATTAGGGCAGCGCTTGAGTGAACAAAGAGTTGAAATTTCCATATAAACCCAACAATGATCCAGGCTGGCAGATAGGTCAACGAAATACTAATGTGCCAAGATCTGAAGCACACAGTAAGACGGAGGGGTAAGGAAAGTACAAATATCACTCACAGTACTCTGGCGGAATCCAGCAATCCCATGGCCTTCATATGCTCCGTGAGTAAGAGGGCGCGCTCGCTTGCAATGGATCCTGGCAACTGATATGCGATTCCTATGAAAGAAACAAATCTAGAACGCATTTCAGATCAATCGGAATAAGATACGAGCATGGTAGAAAAACCCACAAAGCTAGGCCAAGAAGCTCTCTAATGCCACGAATATAACCTAATAGTCAGGATGCAGGAAATGTCAGTCCTGCGAGCAGATCGAGGTAAACTGATACTTGCTCAGACGAATGTTAGTCTTCTGTTGTTCGTTCGTCTCTTCATTATACGGCCATTCAAGTGGAGTTTGTTGTTCCACACCTGTCTGAAGTTCAATAATGGCCTGAAACGATGTTAAAGATTGTCCAGTAAGAAACCATATGAACAATAGTAGAACTGAATTGTGCTGACTTTGTCAATGGACCACTGTAATGGGAGGATTCGCTTCTCAAAATCACTCGTGTGATGGACCACATCAATGAATGCAAGCCCAGAATCTGCAGAAATGGTATAATTTATGGACTTGTTGCCGTTCGCGGGGATATCGTTGAATCCAATGGCAGCAAAACATTCCGAGAAGAAGTTGAAGTTCTGTGGACACGCAGCAGGGAAGTCAGCAGCTGTTGAAAGTTTTTTGACCGACGCTAGCTGGTTTGCAGTGAAGTTGGATGTGATTCGAGCAATTATTGCCGCAGGCGATGGGTTACTAGTTCCATCGGTATCATCAGCCCAGTATAATCTTGTCTTTCCGTCGAATTGGGTTTCTAAAGTTTTGATAGGAACCGCTTTCCCAAGGCCATACTACGTACATCGATCGTTGTCAATGTCAAAGGTGAATGGTTCTTTCAATGACTAACGTACATTGTTCAAGCGGTTGAGAAAAACTTGTGCAGTAGCAAGGAAAGCTCCATACGCAATGGGAAGGATGAAACAACGCAGTACAGTCAACTGTAGTGAGTCGGCGTTAATCTGCTAGCTAAAGCACGATAGCAATTATAGTGACGTACGAATGAATGCTTGGAGAGAACGATCCAATTTTTCCAGATGAGGGCACGCAGCTGCAGCCAAAACAGGCTAGCGGGCATTGGTATAGAAGCTCCGTAAATCAAGGGTACCTTCTTAGAGTGACAACGTCATAACCGGAAGGATGGTGTATAGAGGGAAGGAGCAAGGAGAAAAGACCGCCTGAATATGCACAGGACATGAGAAATCAAGACCTATAATTACTGCGCAGGCTTCAACTTGTATCGCAGCCCGAACCGCAGTTACTGTTCGAAGCACTGGGCGATGCCATGCAAGTCGTGACTACGGCCTTGGCCCACGGCCCCCCTAGCCTTGGAGACTTTAGACTCTTTGAGAGTACAGCGATATTAAGAACGAAGCGAGCGTGGAAAATCATGTCGTTAGTCAGCAGGCACGCTGCACACTCTCCAAGTCAACTCCAAGTCGTTAAATAATAAAAATCACTGCTTTTTTATTGATTTCCGTCGCCCAACTTCAGATCCAGACCGGAAGCCATTCTCTCTATGAAGACTGCGTCTGTCGATATTATATAGAGACCGGGAGGGCTGAGTTTGAATCCCTGTGGCGCATTGCAGCCGTCTATGCTCAACTGAAGTACTGTATACATCAGCAAATGCACAATTTGCTTGTGCAATTTTTGACACTTTTTGACTTGCAAAAAGTTGGTTCATACCGAAATTGATTGTTCAACGATTTCATGGATATATTTACCATGCCAGAGTCCTCTAATATCGACACTAGGAGCGTCTCTGGGTGTTGTCTAATAATAGGTGTGACGAGGGCCTGGTTTGATCCGAGTTGCCGCCTATTTTGAGGGGAGCAGGCGGACATATGGTGCGACTTTTTACAAAATAAGACCTACTTAAGTAGCTTTTTTTTTGAGGCGCTTTTGGACTTATTTAGCCCTTTTTGCACTTGTGCAAGTCGAAAAAAGCAAATTGCGTAACTCCTGATGCTATATACTATACAGTATACATGTTGTTTGACGTTGGGTAACGAAGCTAGAGCCTAGCTAGTAGTAGAGGGCTGACACGTCCTTTGCATGCTCAGTGAGTGCCAGATTTGCTTGACATGGTGCCACACGATCGACTACTGTTGCTCGAATGAAGAATAGAATTACATTTAGATCTCCAGAATCTGTCTCCGGACCAAGTCGCACTTGAGCTTGAGCTACTAGTAGTATTGAGTAGAACGACGTCATGATATACCGATACCAAACTTCTTCTCCGGAACTCATTTCTCTACGTACGCTTTCCTCTAACGCATGGCCGAGCAAGAATGGAAATTGAACGGTGCAGGCCTGGTCGAGGGGTGGTTGTCGCGTGTGGTCGTTGACAATCCATGCACGCTAATTTGACAACTTGAAGTGCCTGACTGCTGACCGGTGGAATGTTGAAACGAGCATCACTTCGACTTAGGAGCTCAAATCCCTTTCTTCTGCGCGTCCAGTGCTGGAGCCTGGCAAGGACGCCTCTCTTTTCTCTTTCTGCGTTCTGTTTGTTGATTAACAGACAAAAAATGTCGGCGATCAATCCAGAGAACGTCCAACAAAACAGCACAACAACCGCCTTTGTCACCGCACTAGTTGTCAATGGTTCCCTGCTTCTGCTGGAAGTCGGAGTTTTTGTCATCCTCAAGCAGAAACTCTGGCGAGTATACACTCCTCGCACGATTCTCCCACCACCAGAGTAAGTCGCTTTGGGGTATGAACTTCCACGATCCAGAATTATCATATCTTGTTCCAGCAAACGAGCACCGGAATTGCCTGAAGGTATATGGAGATGGATTCCGGCATTGATATTCGCTCCCTCAGAAGAAATTGTAAGTTATGTTTGATGAACAATGTCGATATCTCAGAATGTTGATCAACGTCGACTTTAGGTACATAAGAACGGTCTCGACGCGTACGTGGACTGCGAAGATTACATGAGATCCACCGTTGACAAGTGACCTCTAGATATATGTTTCTTCGATTCCTTCGACTTTTAATAATTACATTCGCGGTATTCACTCTGCTAACCTTTTTAATTATCGTTCCTGCCAATGCGGTTCACATTAAATCATCTCTGGAAGGTCTCGAACGAATATCCTGGACTAAGTCTGTCTAAATATGTCCCACATCTTAATTGCTTACTCACTCTTTTCTAAAGTATAACAAACCCAAGCAATCAAAGTCGATTTGGAATCCATGTGTTTACCGTCTACATATTAACAGGTATGTATCTTTTCACCCGTGAATAGCACTACGAATAACAAACACAATATTTTTAGCTTTTGTAATTTTCATAATTCGACGGGAAATGTTGCATTTCCTGCATATGCGCCATCAATTCCTCATTAGCAAATCGCATTCGCGTCTCGCGCAAGCGCGTACTGTCCTCGTCACCCCTGTTCCGGATGAGCTCGGCAACGAGCAAGATCTTCGAACATTTGCAAGTTTCGTGCCCGGAGGAATCGACAAAGTTTGGATGTATCGCGACACTGGAAATCTCAACAAGTTGTTTGAAGAGCGCGAAGAACTGTGCCAGCAGCTGGAAGCAGCTGAGGCTATGATCTTGAAAACAGCGACTCTTGCCTGGAGGAAAAGAAAGAAAGATCATGATAGGCAGTTCAAGAGAAAATTCAAGGACGTCGAACTTCCTAGCATTTCAAACGACCTCGTACTGCCTCCTGCCAATCAACAGCTACTGGATGAACTTGTTCCTCAGAAGCTGCGGCCGACACATAGGACCGGTTTGCTCGGATTAATTGGCCGTAAGGTTGATACCATAGAATGGTGCAAGGTCAGGAGTCAGGACGCGACCTGAGAAGTACAAATTGATTTATTTTTCTTTTTTCAGACCGAAATTTCTCGTATCAACGCGGCGATCAAGGATACTCGTGAACATGCCGTTAAAGGAAAATTTTTGGGAAGCGCTTTCATTAGATGTAATCTTCAAATGGGCGCCCATGTCCTTTCGCAGTGTTTGAGCTATCATGAAGTTTGCGTTTTTCTTCACTCTTTTTTTTTCATGCATATTCATGGTCTGCCAAATAGCCACTATGGATGTACAATAGGTGGATGGAGGTGAATCCTAAAGACATCATCTGGAGCAATTTGGACGATGGAGCCCTAGAAATGAAATCACGATATGCTATTTCATGGGCTGCCACGATTGCTCTTATCATCTTATGGGCATTCCCTGTCGGATTTATAGGCACCCTCAGCAATCTATCAGACCTTTGCGAGAAAGCGCAGTACGTGTATAATTATATACTTATCGTTTTATCGACGTCAAGCCGATCATATTTTTAGCTGGCTGTCCTGGGTTTGCAAAGGTTCGCATACGAACAATTTTGACCTTGTGATGGATGATGAATAATATTTGCCCTGCATAGCTCCTCCCGTTGCAAGAGGTCTATTGGAAGGTGTACTGCCTCCTCTGCTTTTGGCCATTTTGTTTGCATTGCTACCCTTTATTTTGCAAGGTGTGTACACCTACAGGGCTTTTATATGCACTCCACCAAGCAGGAAAAAACAGGTCTGGCCTGGTACGAATGTATACCAAGATGGTCGATGATTTCTATTAGCGTTTACCGGCGGTTTTATTTCTTTCTTCTAATGTGAGTCCTGACTTTTGAACATTTTGGCACGATGCTCACATCCAGAAGCCATGGTTTCCTCATCGTTACGTTGAGCTCCGGCATCACGAATAGTATGGTTTCCATTATTCTTTCCTCGCCCCGATATCTCTGCTAAATGACACTGCATCATTAGCCATCGAAGATGTGAGTTTCTCCCAATCTGGTCATATCAGTACGGACATGACGCATAAATATTAGATCCTCAAAAATCCTACCGAGACTGTTCAACACCTTTCTAGCCAATTGCCAGGAGCTGCGGTATTTTTCCTGACATACATGGGTTAGTTTGCCTTCACAGATCATTGCTTAAGTTTCATCTATTGAAACTCTGACAGTAACGCAGGGGTTAGCTGGTGCGGGGGTTGCTCTTCTCCAGCTAGTACCGCTTGTACTGCATTTTGTGCGGAAGTGGTTCCTCGGGCGTACCCCCAGGCAGGCTTATGATGTAACTTTTATCCTCCCTATTGTCAATAACCATTCTCATTTTTGTCGTTCGATCAGGTCACGTTCACAATGCCTTCTGTAAGATGCGAAAATGCTGCTTGCTTGTTCCCTAATTCACGTCTTCGTCAGGCTGATTTCGGAGTCCTTTTACCTCGATTATCTCTACTGTCTACCATTGGATTTGCATACAGCGTATTATCACCACTTATCAACTTGCTTGCATTGATAAGTAAATGTTCTACCTTTTCTTTCCATCGGGCCTTTCTGACACATCTCCATAGGTTATGTGATGTTCTATCTGGCATGGAAGTTTCGTAAGTTTTCTGCCGACAGGAAAAAGAGAAATGCCGACCTTTATTCACTTTATAGTCTTCATGCAAGTTTTTGATCAACCCGATGACCGAGAAACGGGTGGAATGTACTTCCCAATGGCCATCAATAACTTATGTATGTCAACACTTCACCCTGCAGAATATATGGTTATTAACTGTTACCATCAGTTGTGGGACTATACATCGAACAGATTTGTCTGACCTGCCTATTTTTCTTGAAAGTCTCTGACGCCGGCGCACCCGCTGTCATCGAAGCCATTTTCATGGTCATTCTCATTGTTCTCACAGCTTGCGCACAAATCTTGCTGCATAACGCGTTTTCCCGTACGTGTTGTTATCCAAGTCACATTTTAGAAAAAGGTATACTGACTTCAATATATGCATAGCTCTGAAACATTATTTGCCAATGTCTCTAGCCACCAAAAAAATGGCCACAAGATACAATAAGAAGAAAAGTGGGGACATAAACGTCGATACCACAGAAGAAATTGACTTGTTTAGCAGAGATCGTGAGTTTTCATTCGAATTTCTTACTGTATACGTCTCGGCTTATGGTAATTTTACTTCAAGGCATTCGCTACATGCGAAAGCGTATCAAAGCCACGACGAAGCGTCTGGATGAAAAACTAGATACACTTAAAGAGAAGGTCACAGGAGAAGACAAAGGAGACGACAGCAAGGATAGTGACAAGATGGTAGACCCAAGCATTAAATATGAAGGTCTCACCGCCGAAACAGCTGTCGTGTCCGGGTTGTCCAGGAAAGCATCGATGGATTCTGACAAATCAAAACGTCAGTCATCTACCAAGGCCCTTCCCTTATTCGATGCTGCAGCACCCGCAGTTGAAGATTCGGATACTTCTAACGAAGAAGACGACGACGACCATGCTTTTGATCACCCTTCCACCTACGTTGACCAAAGATGGATCTGGTTGCCGAAGGATATTCTTGGGTTGAGTGAATTCTTGACACAAGAACTGAAAGAGGCTGGAGTCGATGCTAGTGACATAGGGGCCACAATGGATGAAAGAGGAGTCGTCGAAGTTAGCAGGAATCCTCCAGATAAGGAATGGAGTGGCGGCCACGATTTATAAAACCAGAAATACATATTAAACAGTAGGCTGCATGCTACTACTAGGGAAATAAAATGCTCTCACGAGCGCATATCAAACAGGTTGAATTTGATGAATACACATGAACAATAAATAGGTATCTTCCAAATTGAGACTCATCGATGTTCTTTGTCTGTGCTTTCTGGTACCAATTCTTCTATTGGAATGCGGACAAGGCGTTCGCCTTCTGGGGCAGTTTGAGTACCTTCTATGTTTTCGGTATCACGCGCTAACACTGAACCTTATAAGCCTCTTTTGTACAAAATAAAATAAAGAAAACATGAAACCTACAAAATTGACTAAGAATGTCGAACATCTTCGGCCACTGAGCCAAAACTTGACCATGGACTGCGCGAACAGATACGTTTGAAAAAATCCATTTACTGCATAGAAAGGACGACATACCTTCCCCTGCACTCGCCATTACTATGCAGTCCTCTCCTAGAGCTTCTATTCGTTCGAGATATAAGGCACTTGCCCGTTCAAGGGCAGCTACTGCGTCGTACTCCTTTTTCTTTTCCAGAAGTTTCGTGATAGAGGCTGCAGACGAACTGGCGGATGAACCGGCCTGCGATACACGATTGGGGGCAACAGAGTGGCGCATTTCTTACGGCGATTCACATATAAGATATAACAGGTTGCAGTTTGAAAAGAATTTGGAGAACGCAATCTATCATGCAACTTGCACGTGTCCCGCGTCTGCAATGTTTGGCCTTATTGAGGGTTCGGCTAACGTGCTTCATTATACAATTTCATCACCCGGCCATTGCGCCCATACGCTTCCCTCCTCTTTTCTCTAAATTCGTCATAAAAGGCTATTATATTTTCTGCCCTTTTGCGTCGTCATTAATGTCTCCTAGCCGAATCATATAAACTCTAGGCAAGATGAACAAAGATACCCAAGCCGACGTGATGGTAGATATAGAAAACCCAACGACGTCCAAAATCGCGCACATCAACGGCCTACACGACGATGACACTTCCGGGCCAACAGTAGAAGAACTAGAGAGAGAACTTCCAGTCGTATACGATGGACAAATCCAACTTGGGGATCTTCTCTCGCGTATTGTTCAGTCAATCTACGCAGAGCTCTCTGAATTGGCAGAAACGTGGGTGGCACTGATCTTTATGCAGGCAGAATTCATGAACTCTTTTCCATCAGGATGCCCAACATGTCGGATAGTGCGCGCAAGCGCACATTGGCCGATTGGGTCGTCAAAACTAAGAAGCAGGTCGTGAAATTATATGCTGTAGTGAAATGGTCTCGGGATGCGGATACTATCCAAAAATGCATGGTGTGTTGTCAATGCGCTATCTCTCTCTCTTTTTTTTTTTTTTTTTTTGGCGCTGAATTTATAAATACTCTCAGAACATTATTGCGTTTCTGTTGACGCAAAACTCACAATTCGAGGACACTGTTCGAGCATTAACGCAGGCAAAAGAGAATCTGGATCCCGCAAGGTTGTAAACATCTATACGCAACTTATCCACTTCGTCTGATCTTTGTTTTAAAGACTGCGAAATCATGACCTTCTTACTTCTTTAGATGTTTTGACTACTGGTTCGTATTTGCGACTTCCTACCTGTATCAAGGTATTGTTGTTTTTGCAGTCTCATGACATGGTTCTCATCATCAGTGTAGAAATTGGCGATTCCTATACCTCCACTAACCGATGTTGAGGTTGCGAAAACACTTTTTGACATGGAAGAAACCCTGCGCTACAGACTACGAATGTCAGAGATCATTCCAGTGGAGATGTCGCGGTATTTTATTGGTGAGGCCGATTCATGTTCTATGCTATCTCATAAATATCCACATGATAAAAATGTACAGCGGATGGTCGCGCTCATTTCAGTGTCCCAAAACTGTTTAACGCTTCAGTTTGCCTTCGAGGAGGAGCGAAAGATGATGGTTGGTTTTTCGTTTCGGTGGAGTTCATGATCAACATGGGTGGTGATCTCACAGGATTGCAAGGTATGCATTATTCTCATACTTTTCATTTCTGTGTCTTAATTTCGGGCAGAATTTCCTCGGATACCTGCTGGTATCATAAAGCGACACATCACAGATGAAGCCGATGCTCGGCTTGCTTTCTATCTCCCGTTGCCTGAAAGCCAACCACCATTAACCAGTGCACTTCGGCCCCAACTTCCTCCAGACGTGACAGACGCACCTCTCGTGCGCTTGTTTAATTTTCTGCGTAAGCCGACGGGACAATGTCATGTCTATCTATTGAACAATCCGAACTTCCAGAAATGATGTCATTGTCGTATCAGTTGGAAATCCTATGGTATCAGGCCGAACGTCTGCGTTCTCTAGGTTGGGCAGATTTTCTATCAGTTCAAATGTCGCCCGACCGGAAAATAATGAAGGCCTCCTATTGGGTGTACGTCTTTCAATCCTTTCTTCTTGAAGATGCTCATGTTATTTTAGACGACCTCCACAACCAACGCAACAAGGCAGACCTCGATTGAAGTTACCTTTACTTGGAGGCACTTTAACAATCTCTATAGTCCAGACCAAAGCCCCGCCGCAAACAGGGCCTGGCCCTGCTCGAACCTCGAAGCAACGAGTTCTTTCACGGCTGCAACAGAAATCGAAACTTGGTAACGGAAGACCTTCAGATGAAGTGGAAGGGTTGAAGTTTGTTGTGCATTGGGAGGCAGCAAAGGGGGCACTGGGAATAGTCATTCCTCAAGAAGAATCGGTCATGCCCCCCGATACTTTGAAAGTGGTAAGGCTAAATGCAATCGTCACGTTCTCAAAATACTACCTAATGATCATTGCAGGATCCTGATAATCTGGATTTCGAGCGAATGTTGCGCACAGTCATACAAAAACATGCTAAGGCTATTCTCAATAGCTTCAGCAATCAACTTCGAAATGGACCCAACAAAGTCTTTTCACCCCCTGGTATTGTGTCAATGATTCCAGATGGTATGTTTTTATGAATATATGAATACCGGATATTACCAAACGTTATTGACTCCAGGTGAAACACAAGCTCTTCAGGTGCACCTATGCGCGGATGAAGTAGTCATCATCACCATCGACACACGGACAGGAAGGCTGACTCTCAGAGATACCGGCGATCTCGCTGCGGCTGGTCGCGGTCCTCGATTTGCAATGTTCTCAGAGAGGTTAAACGACAACCCCACATTATTGATGGATGCCTTGTTCCGTCTGCGGATTACCGTGCGTGTGGGTTTGAGTCAACAGTCCTAATCAATCCTTATGTTGCTCCAGACAATTCTCGATCTGGCAGAGCAGAAAGCGAGCTATCTTGGCCTACAGAGTTACCGTCGAAGGAACATCAATCAAGATGGTCTGTTCATTCAGCAAGATAATCTATTGTTTTGCGGCGCTGACAATCGGTACACAGAGCTATCAAAGCTTGGTTCAGATGCTCGTGCATCGTTGTACATCCAACTTGCCACCTTCCCTAATCATTACCTCGTACTCGTAATAACCGACGAAAGATTCAAGTATGCATTGATCACCACCACAGTCCAAACCGACTCCATGTATGGAAATATGGTTTTGGAGGACATTGCTTGGCTCGATTTTGATCGCATACATGATGCATCTGTCGTTCGGAATAGCAAGGGTAATTTACAGCAAGATGAATTGATTGTGGCTACGAAAAAGTTATTTGGGTGAGTTTCTTCCTCTACTTAATTTTAGATGATGACACGAACACTCCCTCCCATAGCTTTCACCTGGACACGCAAGGGTTGCGAGAGTTGTACAGTTATTGCTGGTAAATTCGCGGTTCATGTGATCGACATGCTCATATGCTCATAATTCTTCTTTCTAGTGCTCGTGTGGCATTCATCAACGTTGAAAGACAATTTAAATTACGCGGAATTCCATTCACACACGTTCCAACTAGCAATACGCCGCTTACATATGAACTCTCTCAAATCCAATCTTCCCTCGCTCGTTCTGTTCCTGCGTTATGCGTGCAGTCAGAGCATATTCTGTCAGGCGCTCCTGCTGCTGAAGCAGCCATGCCTAATATTCGTGTGATACCTCTCAACTGGTGGTCTAACGAAAAGGCTCAGGTAATTAGAACACTTTTCTTTTTCGAGACATACTTTGACCAGTCTGTAGGTTGTGACATGTGTAAAGTTAAAATACGTCCAGCAGCCAATGGGCAAGACAGCAGGAGGCGGAGCCATCATTCGGCCATCAAAGCGTATCATCTACGATACCACAGAAGCAGTTGTGTCATTCCTTTCGGAAAATGTCAACACTTGTGTCGATGAATTTTTGGAAGAGTGGGCCAGGGTGTCGAAGATGGTCGTCATAGCACGAGAAGGTTATTCGTACCGCATTGGATGTGGCTTCTTTCTAATTCTGCGTTCACCCTAGTTGCCCAAATGTCAAAGCACAAGAAGTGGAGCGATGTTCGACTGCTATCATTCGACCTTCAAACGGTTGAATTTACGTATGCTGAAGTGCGTTCAATTCTCTGATCATATATCTCGGATCTTCATTTGATTGCCAGGGTTACGCTGTCTCAATATCGTGTCAAGACCAATTATCACTCAGCGGGGGTAATTTTGACCTCGAGTTTGCAAGGATACACTCTCCCAACGCGATGGAAATAGATAACTCAGAGGATGGCTTTAATCCTCATGAAGATGCGGAACCCTTCTTGCGGGATATTCTTCGGCAAGCACATGGTCGATTAGCCCCGTCCTTGCACCTTCTTGTAACTTTACTTCGGGACACTTTGCCGATAGTAGTTGAGCTGGAAAATATTCGAAAGGAAAGTAAATTGAATGGGCGCAATCTTGACATCTTTGCCAAGGCATCGGGCTGGTATCGACTGCTCTACGGCGACCTCAAGTAAGTTATCTTTGTCGAAGTATTTTTAGTAAATCTAACCTTTGGGTTCCAGACATGCCTTAGATTTCCGCTTAATGAATGACCAGAATATTGCTATCCTCGACTCGTCGCATTCGCTATTTGATGTGCAAACTCCAGGAAAGACGGTCGCCGGTGACTCGCTCTTGGACAATCTCGTTCTACAGCCTATTCCACGAATGCGTGAAATTGTGGCAGATGCTGTTCAGAATGGGCTGGCATCTGGCCAGCTCACAATGGGCAAGGTCGCTGCAATTGATATTGGGGTGATTTGCAATGCCAGCGGGGTCGGTGTCCTTATGGAAGCGATACATGCGCAGATAGTGGAAGAACTCAAGAAGTGATCATACCTAGAGCGCTTTCATAGCGGTGCCCTTTTCCTTCGCATACCATGTCATGAGGTTGGTTATTATTATACTGTACATTAATTTGAGATCGTGTACAACATGAGCTACAGGGTTCCATGGAAGAGGTGAGAAGCACAATAGGGTTTGGCAGGAGGCATTATCTTAATCCGATAGTACAATCACTTCAATATCTTTGCCACATTTATCCTGGCTTTTGTTAACTGCTGGGCTTGGCGTTGATATAGATAAGGAGGACATTGCCTGTTTTAGGGTTTTGTCAAACCACAAATGTGGAGAAACATGCGAAGACAACGGACGGACTGCCTTCGAAATTTTTGGCGTCTGATAAGGTAATGTCCGCTCATCCAGTGTGTCGTTGACAGAATGGTCTGCCCCGCGTGCGTGATGTAAAATTTCGATAACTGAAAGAAATCGATATGAATGTTAGTGCGGCCTGCGATTCCATCGAAATCCGAAGATGTACTTACCTGAGTTGTTTTCGGCATGAGGTGGGCCAGCGAGAAGCATGGAAGAGGTGTTGGGGGAAGAGGTATAGGTTCTGACAGGCAGTGAAACTTTGTCTGCGTGGAGAGGAAGACGCGGCTCGTGCTGTAAGAGTGGGGTTCGAGCCCCGACAAGAGATAAGTTCTTCCGAGGACGTCCTGGTTTCCGTTTGTGAGACGGGGAACTATCGCTCGCAGAACTTGCATCGACACCGGTGAAGTCAAAAAATTCGCCTTCACTGCTGCTGCTCTTGTCACTTTTCCGAGGGCGCCCAACCTTTCGTTTGACTGGCACGGGGCGGTCACTTCCAGAACTTGTTGTGATGTTCGTTAGATCTAATATTTCGCCTTTAGCACTGCTTGTGGATGCGTCTTTAGAACGCTTTGGCATCTTCTTTCCCTTCCCGACCTTTGATGAATATTCCCGTTTGGATTTTGTTAGGGAAATTGGAGAAGGTGCATCAAGTGCAAAGGCCACGATTTTACGGGGTCTGCCTGGCTTTCTTTTCGGAGACATAGCAGGATCGCTGCTCGAACCTGATGAAATGCCACTAAAATCAAAAGATTCGCCATCGGTACTTAATACCGGCAGGGTTGAGACTTCCCCTTTCCCTTTCGACTGGGTTTTCGGAGAACAGGAACGAGAAGCTTTTGCCGGAGTGGATTTTCTCTTCTTGCGTGGCTTCGGGGTATCGTCTAGCAGCATCGTTGCCGCAGCTGGGGATTTCCCAGCAAGGCGGGACCGTCCAGGGTTCTGCTTGACCGGCGTCTCGCTGGTGCTCTGCGAACTTGAGGAGACAGCATCAAAATCGAATGATTCGCCTTCGCTGCTATCCGCTGCCTTTGCTTTCCCCTTTAGTTTTCTGGACTTGCGCCGCCTCGTAGATGTTCGTCCTGACGAGGCGGTGTGCTTGTGCTTCTTCGGCGACGATTCAGAGAGCTTTCCGTCGTCGTCATCATCGTCAAACATATCATCGCTGGCTACATCCGGGTATTTCGTGTCAGGAAGACGACGGAAACATCCGCGCACAATATCGCCCCAGAGGGTATAATTTCCACAGGAAGGGCATTTGCCGCCTCTAGGAACCATCCTTTGCGTCTCTGTCTCCTCTTTTAGAAACTTTTCCGCGAGACACGCGAGGTGTAAAGTCGCGGTGCAACCTGTAGCTGGGCATAATGTTGTAGACAAAGGTTCCTGTGGCAAGGATGAGAATGTGTGCGAGTTCTGAACTAAACAAGGTGTAACCCACGTCAACATGGTTATGTAGAGATTCGTGACAGACCGCGCATTCCAGGGGCCGTTCAGAGGCTATCAAAGCCGTATTCTTGGCCAGCAAAGCCGCCGTAAATTCCTCTGCAGAGTGCCATAAGGAAATATCCAAGATAAGCAATGCGTTTACAATTATTATTTACTCACCATCGTCAGCAGCCATTGGGCCTATTCTCCCGGAACCAGGATGACCAGACTTTCCATCTACGCCCTCCAGCTCAACGGAACACGTGAATCCAGGTGGGAGCGGAAGAACGTCAGGGAATCGCGCAGCGGCGTCCCAGCATTGTACAGCCTCTTCCGTGAATAGCTTGACGTGGAGAGGCCATATGTCGAATGGGTGTTTGCCAATCATTGCCCGGACGATTCTAGACGTTGTGTCAGAGAATCAGAAATGAAGGCGCTATGAAAGCGGAAGGTTTGGGGACGGACGCTATGTTTTTCTTCATCAGCCGGCTGCCTTGGCCAAAAAGGTTTCCTGTCGCGTCGCGTAGGTGCCGCGACTTGTGAGGATGCTGCCACGCCCATTCAAATTTGAGAGCGGCCTTGGAAGCGGGATGATTATTTAAGGTTGGTCCAGAAGGACGGGATCATGAAAGGCAAACTCTCACCAGTCTGGAGGGAAAGCCGTGGACGATCATCTGCATAACCCATGGTCTCTTTCTTTGAGTTTTTCGAGCACCTGCAGATATTTCTCCATTATGTTGTCTGTGGCACTGTTAGCCTTGAAAGGCAAAAGGGGAGGCTGAGACGCACCTAATTCGTCGCGGAGGAGACGGTGTGCTGCCTATGTATACCCTACATCACCCAGTCAGGCATCTCTTCTGGCAATGTCGCGAACGTGGAGGGGCGTACGCGTTTGACTGAGGGGTCTGAATGGACTTTAAAAGATAGCAGGCGTAAAAGGAGGGAATGGCATGGCGCAAGATGGACGACCGTGCGCCGAGCTGGCGTATGGGGAGCATGGCCTGGGGCCTACCCTGGTGTTGTGGTTGTGAGTGAGTGTGGGGTGCAGGGTCGGGATTGGCGCTCGTCGTCGTGCCGTTCATTGATCAACATCAACAAGGGTCCAATCAGTGACCCAGAAGAACCGACGAGACGCGAAGTGTCACAGGCGCGTGGGTGCACGTGAGCTTAATGAGTGTCGGCTAGTTGACGTCAGGGACCAAGGTTACCCGGACGCGGTCAAGAGTACCCAGAACATCCAGGCATCGGAGCGGCTCTTGAAGAACAAAAAAACAGTCATGGGTCAATTGCTTTACATTGGCTGGGTATCATTAGTAGGTACATGAATAATACATGACGGAGGGAATGGAAGAAAGTAAGTAATTCTATATCACACCTACAACTAGGTATGCATCTTTCGAGCCATAAGAGAGCGCACGATATAAATTTCTGATGACGTTGGTCGAGACATCGAGACCTATATGTTTGTAGAATTCAATGGCCTCGGTATTGTTTGTGGCAACGTTTGCACATATCGGGATGCCATCAACAGAATTGGAGGCACACGACTCCCGGAGAACATCCGCAACGCGTTGGATGAGCCTACGGGCTAGACCACGGTGCTGACATGACGGAAGGACGCCCAAGGTGAGGATCTCGAGACGCGGCCTACTGGGATCGAGGGTGGTTTTGTCTCGAAGGGCCCTGGTCGATACGTCGGCTGAGGAGAAGCATCTGACGGTGGACACGGGCTGCTGGATGGCTGCAGAAATAAAACCGATAGGTACGGTCGGGTGGGCCATTTTGTAGGCAACAAAGCATGCACGGGTCGGGACGAGCAGAAGTTGGAGGAAAAAGGATGTCGGGTATTGGACTGGGAGTAGCTTGGACTGATCAAAGCAATGAGTTTATGACATATTTCTAAATAAAGAACAATTGACGGACGTGAAGATCGCGGACCTTGGGGAGGTCGCGCGACGTGAGGGGTCTTATGAGAACATCAGACTGGTTGCAGACGGGAGACATGCTTGAGCTGGAAGAGCATACCGGGTAGAGGGCTTTTAAAGAGGTGTATTTGTGGGATTCATCCTAGACTCGGTGGAAACACAGAGACCCCTATTGGACGCGGCCTCGGGATTGGCTGGCGGCGAGCGGGGAGCCGACGGGTGGGAGATCTAGACCGAGGGCGGGCGATGAAAAGAGGAATCTGAGGATTGCCTGATATGGAAAGCTGTGCATGTGATAGAAAGAGAGAATACGAAAGGATAGGTAGCATAGCTTGTTCCGTGCGGAGAGGGTAACGGAGGAAGTGGAATCCGTAGAGTCCGTCCAGGCTGTCGGGCGATACCGGCCAGCGCGTCCCGCTAGCGCTGTGATTTGCAGGCGTCTTTTTGCCTGAATCCTAGGATTCCACGGGATGGAGCGTCGATTGTGGCCTGCTATAAAACGGCAGGCCACCCTCTTCACTCGCCCCACAATCCTCTCTTCTTCTCTTAGACGCCATCGGCAGGTCTGTCCCCAGCCCTCCCACGCCCTCGGATCTAACCCAGGCTCACCCTTATATTCCTCTGCACAGTTCCCTCCAACCCCACTCGACAAAATGGTTCTCCCTCACCACACCCCCTACGTTACCCCCCACATCCTCCACAAGAACTATGCTCAGGCCCATGACACCGAGCAGTTCTCGAACCGTATGTCCACCTTTCGCGTCCAACCCAATTATCCTCACCCCATTCCACAGTCATCGGCCAGGATCTCGAGTACTTCTCGCAGGCTGGCTTCGATATGGATCGTATCCAGATCAAGCGTAACGCCCCTGTCGCTCTTCTCTACGAGGATGCCATCCGCAACGAGGGTGCCATTATCTCCTCTTCTGGTGCTCTGATCAACTTTTCTGGCAAGAAAACCGGTCGTAGCCCCAAGGACAAGCGTATTGTCTACGAGGAAACCAGCAAAGACGAGATCTGGTGGGGTTCGGTCAACATCAAGATGGACGAACGTACGCACTTTTCTGCGAAATATCGCCTTTTGCCTGCTGACCGTATCTTAGACACTTTCGAGATCAACCGAGAGCGTGCTATCGATTACCTCAACACCCGTGACAATGTCTATGTCTTCGATGGATTCGCTGGGGTACGCTTTCGTCTCTTCCGGATTTCATTCAGTCGAGGCTAATTAAAAATTAAAAAAATTTAGTGGGACCCAAAATACCGCATCAAAGTTCGCGTTATCTGTGCCCGAGCTTACCATGCGCTCTTCATGGTATGTTTCCTTTAGTCCGAATACTTTGACTTCTCCCATAATGTCTTTTTAGCACAACATGCTTATCCGCCCAACGGAGGAACAATTGGCCAACTTTGGCGAGCCTGATTTCATCATCTACAATGCCGGACAGTTCCCCGCCAATCGTTTCACCAAGGGCATGAGCTCGACCACTTCAGTCGAGATCAACTTCAAGCGCATGGAGATGGTCATTCTTGGTACCGAGTATGCTGGTGAGATGAAGAAGGGAGTCTTCTCCGTTATGGTATGCATCCTTTATGATCTGCGTGATTTATGCTGATCTGAATCACCTTTCTTCAGCACTACCTGCAACCCGTAAAGTTCGGACAACTTTCGCTCCACTCTTCTGCCAACGTCGGTATCGAGAAGGGCGATGTTACCCTGTTCTTCGGTCTCTCGGGAACTGGAAAGACCACCCTCTCCGCTGACCCCAACCGTCTGCTGATCGGTGATGATGAGCACGTCTGGTCCGATACTGGTGTCTTCAACATCGAAGGTGGATGCTATGCCAAGTGCATCAACCTTTCTGCTGAAAAGGAACCCGATATTTTCAACGCTATCCGCTACGGAAGCATTCTCGAGAACGTCGTCTACAACCCAGCTACCCGTGTTCCCGATTATGATGATGTCAGCATCACAGAGAACACCCGCTGCGCATACCCTATCGAGTACATTCCCAACGCTCAGATCCCCTGTGTCGTTGACCGCCAACCCACGAATATCATCATGTTGACCTGCGATGCCTTCGGTGTGCTTCCTCCTGTCAGCAAGCTCACCCCCGAGCAAGCCAGCTACCACTTCTTGGCTGGTTACACCTCGAAGACACCCGGAACTGAAGACGGTGTTCTCGAGCCCATCCCTACCTTCTCCACCTGCTACAGCGCTCCCTTCATTGTCCTCCACCCCGGTCGTTACGCCTCCATGCTCGCTGAGCGCATGGCCAAGCACAACGTCGACTGCTGGCTCATCAACACTGGTTGGACCGCTGGCAAGTTTGGAACTGGAAAGCGTTGCCCTCTGAAGTACACTCGTCGCATCGTGGACGCTGTGCACTCCGGAGAGCTCGCCAAGGCTGAGTTCGAGAACTTCGGCACCTTCAACCTGTCAATACCCACCTCCCTCGAGGGTGTCCCTCGCGAGCTACTCAACCCGTCGCTTGCCTGGGCTGACAAGGAGGCTTTCCAGAAGGAACTCAGGAAGCTTGCTGGCATGTTCGGCAAGGCGTTCGCTCTTTACAAGTCGGATGTCGACGAGAAGGTCAGGCTTGCGGGTCCTACGCTGTAGATGGATGGGGTGTCGTTTTACATACACAGGAGTATAGATGTATTTTTTAGCTCTCACATCCTTTCCATTTCTCTGTTTCTGCATTGGACAATCAGTTAATCCGTGTATACTAGATGCACGCCTATACATTAGCACTGAAATAAAAAATAAACATAGGGTATTCCAACAGATTTCATTCTCTGGGTGATGTCCGTAAGATTGTCGGAAAATCTCGGAGCTGTTTCTGCCTTCAAATTTATTCTTTGAAATCGAAATACAACTCCGAGTGGGTGTTTGTAGGCGCTAAATCATGTGGCGATGACGAGCGGATCGGAGGAGTCGCTGATCCGGTAGCATTGGCTCCGCCAAGCCTGGCGTTCGACTTGTAGCTCGCGACGCTTGTCGCCATCAACATGTTCAATATTGATTCAGTTCGGGAACCGCCACCATTCACCAGCATTCACCTCCAATCCCATCATTCGACACGTTTCAGCTTACCAAGCCCACTGTCGAGACGGGCGCGAGCCAAACACATACGTGTCGGTACGTGGACCAGAACAGATGATGGAGAAAATGATTGGAGATGATATATATATGACGCGAGATATTGGTGACCTGGCACGAACAACTTGCCTTTCTTCTTCTACTCATCCAACCCTTGTCGGCTCTCTCTTTGGAAGATGTCGCCGTCGCCCAGCCGCATTCGCGCTCGTCGATACCCGACGCGCACTCAGAGCATGAACTTCCTCGCGTCTCTCTCGTTTTGTTTCCTCGTTCTTGTCTGCATGATCCTTCTGTGTCCAGTGGGAGTGAAGGCAGCCGACAGTACTCAAAGCCATCCGGAATATGGGACTGTGATTGGTATTGGTGCGTCATTTACAAACACTGCAGCGGATAGGCGCTCATTTACTACACCCTTTTATAGATCTGGGTACAACGTGAGTTTGGTAAGGGTGTACTTTAGACATCATTGCTGATATTTGGCTCGATGATACCAGCTATTCATGTGTTGGGTACGTGCAGCTGCGTCGTCCATCTCGTAGCGTATACTCATCGATCTATCCAGAGTGTATAAAGGAGGACACGTAGAAATCATCGCAAACGACCAAGGAAACCGGATAACACCGTCTTGGGTATCCTTCAATGGCGATGAACGACTGTGAGTTATCGCCGTGCAACGTAAATCAACCTTTTCTAAACAGTGTTTCCTCCTACTTAGCATCGGAGACGCCGCAAAGAACGCCTTCCACCAAAATCCCAAAAATACAGTCTTCGACGCAAAACGCCTTATTGGGCGCAAAATGGACGAGCCCAGCGTGAAGCGGGATCTCAAGCACCTGCCTTTCACTGTCAGAGATAAAAACAACAGCCCAGTCATCAGCGTTAAATATAAGGATGAATCGCGCGATTTCGTATGTTTCTGCCTCTATTACTGGATGATCTCTCCTAACAAGCATGTGCTCCTTAGACTCCAGAAGAAATCAGTGCGATGATCCTTACACGAATGAAGGAGACCGCCGAGGCATATCTTGGCCATGGAGTTACCCATGCCGTCGTCACGGTTCCTGCATGTACGTGTTGACACATTCGAAATATTTTTCTGTGCTGATCTTATCTCTTTAGACTTCAATGACGCACAAAGGCAAGCAACCAAGAATGCCGGTGAAATCGCCGGGCTTAACGTCCTCCGTGTCATCAACGAACCCACGGCGGCTGCCTTGGCCTACGGACTTGGAAAGAAGGGTGAAGAGACGAAGATCATCGTTTACGATTTGGGAGGAGGAACCTTTGATGTATCCCTTCTTTCCATCGAGGATGGCGTCTTTGAGGTCCTCGCCACTGCCGGAGACACCCATCTCGGAGGAGAAGATTTCGATAACCGCGTCATGGAGCATTTGGTCAAAGCCTACGAGAAGAAGACGGGTACAGACGTTACCAAGAATCAGCGTGCCATGGGCAAGCTCAAGAAGGCTGTGGAGAACGCCAAACGAACCCTTTCGACGCAGCAGAGTACCAAGATCGAGATTGACAGCTTTGAAAATGGCAACGATTTCTCCGACACGTTGACCCGCGCGAAATTCGAAGAGCTCAACATGGAATTGTTCAAGAAGACGATGAAGCCTGTCGAACAGGTGCTCAAGGACGCTGGTGTCAAGAAGAGTGAAATTCACGAGGTGTGTCCCAAAAAAAATTCATTCTCTTTTCCGTCATTATAAATTCTAACTCTTCGTAGATTGTGCTCGTTGGAGGATCCACTCGAATTCCCAAGGTCCAACAACTTCTCAAGGAATTCTTTGGCAAGGAACCCTCGAAGGGCATTAATCCCGACGAGGCTGTTGCATACGGTGCCGCAGTTCAAGGCGCCATTCTAGCAGGTGTCGAAGGCGAAACCACAAGTGTCACCCTCCTAGATGTTAACTCTCTGACTCTGGGCATCGAGACTACTGGAGGAGTGTTTGCCCCAATCATCAACCGCAATACGGTTATTCCTACCAAGAAGAGTCAGATGTACGTCGCTCTCTTTCTTGACGTAGTCTGGATGGCTCAATTGTCATGAACTTCGATCTTTAGCTTCTCCACCGCTGTTGACAATCAACGTACTGTCTCGATCAAGGTATACGAGGGAGAGCGCGGACAGACTAAATTCAACCACCTTTTGGGTGAATTTGATCTGACCGACCTCCCACCAGCGCCCAAAGGAGTACCTCAAATTGAGGTCACATTCGAGCTCGATGCCAACTCTATCATGACTATTAGAGCGATGGACAAGGGAACGTGAGTCGCGTCATATTGCACTCACGCAGAGAATTTTCTCTGATCGTCCTTTTTACAGTGGCAAGTCGGAGCAGATCGTCATCACCAAGGATAATGGCCGCCTTAGCCAAGAAGAAATCGACAGGATGATAGCTGAAGGAGAGAAATTCGCTGAAGAAGATCAACTTCACAAAAAGAAGACGGAGACCCTTAACAGCCTATCAGCATACATATATGATCTCAGGATTCAGCTTGCCGATAAAGAAGGAATGGGTGGAAAAATTAGCAAGTCCGACAAAAAAGAGCTTCAGCGTATCATCAATGAGGGCGCGGAATGGCTGGACCAGAGCGGCAGGGACGCGAGCTTGGAGGATTTGGAGGAAAAGCTCTCGGAGTTACAGGCATCGGTGAACCCCATAACAAGCAAGCTCTACGACCAAAGCTCTCCTGATTCCGAGTCGTCACATAACCATGATTCCGAGTCCGATCCCAGAGATCATGGAGACCTTTAGATATGGAGCGCTATCGCATTGTACTATTATACCACATTTAATTCTCAATTACTCTTCCAATATCTCTTTCCGGCGTGCGCAGTACCGTCGTACATGGTTGTATTGCTTTGTTTTTCTCTCTTATTGGGCAAAAAAATTAAAGCCAGGAAAACCGAAATCGGAGTTGAAGTACCTGCTGAGGGGACCACCAATCGTATATTTTTACTATGGTTTGTTTACTGAATAACGACTGCGAAACCACTCTCATTCATAATCATATACCACCATAATGCATTCCCGCTATGACGTTTGCCACCACAACGCTTTCTGGAAAGTCTCCTCGTATGAACAAGGAGGTTCAAGTCATCCCTTATAACTTGCATCCTGCCTGAATTGAGCTCTCTGCTCTGTGCAGACTCCGTTTCTCGATGATTTGTCCCGAAGACAGAGACAGAACTCGCACTTCAATTGCTATTCAGTAGCGTACACCAAATCCTTGTACCAATAAACCGATTTGAACCCCGCAAAGGGGGCAATGCGCTCCAGCGCCTGTTCGATCTCGAAATATTTTGTTTCCAACTATTCCACTTGGCTTTGGCTTGGAACCTGATTTTTGCATCATTCTCTAAGCTCTTCGATAGCATGGGACTTCGAAAAAATCTTTTCTTATGGGCGTTGTTTGTCTGTGCTTGGTCGCGTGGGTGTTGCAGTATGCCGTTTCCTGCCGTCTCTTTGAGTTTTTCAAGTTCCTTCATACCGCCATGTTCACAAAGCATTAGCCTTCTTCGAGCCTCCTGTCTCCTTACTGTGTTTTGGCTCCTCAGTGCACTGAAAACCCGTCTGTGCTATGACTATATGCGTGATCTAACGGGGCGATGTAGCTTAGGTCGATGGGCATCCTGGATTTCTTTCTCTCCACGACGAAAACAATGGCAGCCATGCCTCGACCGCCCCCCTCCCCTTGGAGTAAATGCCTGAAAATTTCATCTGCGCAGTTTGTATCCGTATGATTATCTTTTATTCGGAATCTATTGTTTCGACGAAGAAAAAGTGATGATATATCTCTTCGGTCTTTGCGACGACTCCCTAGTTGCCTTGCGCTCGCCTCATGCCACTCAGGTTGGGACAATTAGAGTGGACCGCTCATATTCTGGGTACTCGGCCTTCCGTGTATAACGATACGTGGATCTGGTACCGAAAAATCGGTGAAAAAAACTATTGGCCAGCTTCTGTCATCATTCTTGCGTGACTACTTACAATCATTTACAAAAAGTGAACAAAGATTATATAATAAAACTAGCTTTGGATTCTGTGATTACTTTTTATGATTCTTTATATAGTAATTAGCATTGGTATAAATGTAATAAAACCCCACATTGAGATTGGAAAAATAGATGAAACTTGGCATAGATCTGATGCAATTTTAGGGAAGGTCAGAGTCACTTTCTTTGGAAAAGACAGCTCTTGGAGAGAAAAAAATATAGGTATGAAGCTTACATATAACATATCCCATTCACCCTTTGTTTCATAAAAAA